>CABFOW010000795.1:175869-206385 GCA_902141385.1 Timema californicum | reverse complement strand
ATTGTTATATACAGTCCACCTTTTATCGGTTTGGTTGTTGTTGTTGTTTTTGATGCTAATAGTTTGTTGACTGGAAAGAACAGTGTGTAATGGTGGCGTGAATGACTCGCTCGTGAAGCGAGAGTCATTCAGTCAGAATAACTTGCTCACGAGCGACCCATACACGTGACTCAAGTTGGCCCGCCACATTGCTGAAAAAAAAATATTTTTTTAAAATCGTTTGTGCTCTATTTGTGCTCAAATATGCCTGAACATGAACATTTGTGCTGTGAAACTGGCTCATTTAGAAAATATTTAATGTGGCGGGCCAACTTGAGCTCAAGCTAGCCCGCCACATATTGAGAAACACAACATAACAAATATTTATTTATGTCAATCCATTGTGCTCCGTTTGTGCTCATATGTGCCAGAAAATGGACATTTGTGCTTTAAAATGAGAAAATCAAAAGAACATTTAATGTGGCGGCCTAACTTGAGCATTCCCTATACCATGACCTGTAGAATAATCGAGTTCAAGCTGGCCCGCCACATTTTTAAATATCAATGTAACAAAATTCTGTTTTCCCCATTCGTTTGTGCTCATATATGCCCGAACATAAACGTTAGTGCTGTGAAACTAGGCCTTTTAGATAACATTTAATGAAGGCGATCCAACTAGAGCTCAAGCTAGCCTAGCCCTCCACATTAATTGTTTTCTAGCGTGCCTAATTTTAGAGCACCTGGACCCTGGACCCTTAACCACAGCTACTTTACAACCTCATCAACTTTCCCACATCCCGCCCCAGCCATCACATCTCATACCCACCCCACTAATAGTATACTCACCATCACCCCAACAATTCTTTTTCCATTCTCTTAAACAGGAGTGATCAATACAGNCTGGACCCTGGACCCTTAACCACAGCTACTTTACAACCTCATCAACTTTCCCACATCCCGCCCCAGCCATCACATCTCATACCCACCCCACTAATAGTATACTCACCATCACCCCAACAATTCTTTTTCCATTCTCTTAAACAGGAGTGATCAATACAGCGACCCCCCCCCCCTCACCCTCATATCCATCGGAGGTAGATAACAATGTTTGGAAATTAATTTCCTATCACGCCCAGGTTACGTTAGGTTTGGGGACTATTTTTCTATTACGGCTAGGCTACTTTAGGTTTGGGGATTATTTTCTTATCACGCCTAGGCTACGTTAGGTTAGGATGGTGTTCTGTTTAGAGCCTTCTTGGAGCCGGCACCTCAGACAGCCGCCTAGTTTGCCCGAGATTTAAGCCGCTACTGCAAACAGACTATTGGAGATAATATAAAACGAATAAATGAAAAATGCATAGATCTAGGGTAGTTGCTAAAAATATAATTTTGGTATTATGCAATGTAATCGATTATCCTATACATTGTACTAATGTGGGGCCTATATAGGATATTCTCTAAATTTAACATGACTTCCAATGCCATCCGTTTGTCTATTAGTGTTACGTAGTTCACTGAAAAACTGAGAAGACAACTCAAGACAAACCAATTTCCCGGCTCCTTGGCATCATGTACTTTTCTGGGGTTGTATTGATGATTAGGGTAGTTTGTATCCTCAATAAACATCTTCAGATGTATATGATGGTGACACACTTGTACAAATTTTGTTTGGTGGATGAAAGACAAAATTATAGCTTTGACTCTGATGCCCTAGAGAAATATAATATTGTTGCTTAACCATTGTTGGACAAGGAGGTTGTTTAATGGGACATGAAACATGAATACCAACAAAAGAGATTATATATATACTTACCGTTCAAGAGGAGCTTCTCAAATTACAACTAATTTAGAACTGTTTTAGATCCACCATGTAACAGGAACTTTTAGTAGGACTAGTAATAATGTAAATTGATTAATATGACCTTCAAGAGATTGACATGGAAACTATGCAGAAAAAAAGGCCCGGAAAGTGCGGTTTTGATGTATAAAATTTTTTGTATATTATATTATAAATTAGTAAGATGATGTAAAATGTATATCTATTTTCACGCCCAGGCCATGTTAGGTGTATAGTTGTTAGGTTTGGGGATGATTTTCCTATACAGGCCAGGTAACGTTAGGTTTGGATTTGCTAGGTTTGGGAATTCTTTTACTATAATGCCCGGCCTACGTTAGTTTTGGAGTTGTTGTTTGGGGATTGTTTTCATATTTTCCTACTATCCCCCGGTCATAAAGTGAACGCCATAATAGCTATTCCTTGACCAACTTGAGAAACCAAGAAGCAAAAGAATATTATTATTATTATTATTATTATTATTATTATTATAAGTCAGCTAAATTATGCAATGTTATTTATCAAAATATATAATTTAAATATTTCTAATTCTTAAAAACTTTGTATTTCAAACTGCATGGACAATTAATTTTATGTATTGACTTTGTCTAAAACCTAAGTGCAAATTATAATCCATTATGAATAATTACTATTTATTCTTTATGACATTTTACTTTATAATATTTATTATTTTATTAATTGTACAATTTTTGTTATTAAATTATGTGACATACCTTATTGTTACACATTAATTTGTATAAAGTGTCCCAATAAGGTAATACTTTTTTTTTTCTAAATAAATGTTTATTATTTTTTGTTAAATTCAAATTTTACCTAATAAATCTTCAACATTTATATATTATTTTAATAATGTTTTTTATTTAACACTACAGCTGTCATGCCTAACACAATTTCTCCACCACGCGACGATTCATGTCGCAACAAGAGATGAACGTGTTCCTTGCAAGTGCACCACCAGATTATATCCAGAAGTTGGTCTGTGTGGTTCAGTCGTTCGTGTATTGTTAATTTATTTTATAAAGTGTGTATACAGTCCAGTTTATTTTTGGTGGCTTTCATTTTAAAGTGAAATATGGGTGACAAACGAAAGAAAGGGGTAATAACTTTGGAATAAAAACTGCAAGCAATAAAACGAATATATTCTGGTGAATCGGCAAAGAAAATTGCATTCAAGCTAGGAGTTGGAAAAACTTCTGTGCGTGATTGGCGAAGAAATCGCGCAAAGATTGAAAAATGGTGTTCTAAGCATGTAAGTGGTAGTGGCATGAGAGTTAGAAAAACTATGCAAAAAGGAAAACACGTGGAAGATGAAAAGGCTTTATATCTGTGGTATGAAAATGTGAGGGGGGACGGAATGCTGGTTTCAGGCCCCTTGCTCCAAGAAAAAGCAATTCAATTAAAAAAAACAGATAAAAGGAGACGATGGTGAATTTACTGCTATTGACGGGTGGCTTTATCACTGGAAGAAACGTTTTGGTATTCTACAGTGACACTATCCCTGACTTTGAAAAACACCTTTATGACTTTCTTGATAAGGAAGGTATTTCCGGATAACATTGTACAATTATTGTGATAAGACGGGGTTGAATTACTGGATGTTGCCATCTAAAACACTAGCATTTAAACAGAAAAAGGCCACACCAGGGTTAAAGAAAAGTAAGGGCCGCGTTACAGTTTTAGCTTGTAGTAACGCAACCGGAAACCATAAATTGAGACTGGCGTTGATTGGAAAATCTCACAAGCCTAGATCTTTTAAAAATCTTAAAGATTTCAATTACTTGCCCCTGTAGTATACCCACCAGAAAAAGGCGTTGCTGAATGGAGAAATTTTCAAAAAATGTTTTGAACAGGAATATGTGCGAACAGTTGAGAAACATTTAGTTTAAACAATTTACCAAGGAAAGCAATCCTAGTTTTGGATAAAGCTCCTTCGCATCCAGCAAATGACCAATTAAAAGATGGAAAAATAAAAGCTTTGTTTTTGTCTGCAAATGTTACATCTGTATGTCAGACAATTGAGCAGGGAATACTGGAATCTTTGCAAAATAAATATCGACGTAGGTTACTAAGCAATATCATAGCGGCCATTGATAGCAATACAGAGGTTGCGGTAGCACTAAAGTCAGTTAACATGCTTGATATTATCAGAAGGGTGTCCGAGGCATGGGATGAAACTCCATCTGTAACACTTGTGCAATAATGGAAAATATTGCTTAATCACAGAGCCAGTAAGAACTGGAAAGAAGTAGAAGAATAATGCGATGTGTAAAATACAACTGATAACACTCAGATTGTTTCAATGTGAAAAAAAAAATATCTCAAAATTTCCAGAGGATCCAGGTTCCACGACTATGTAAGGTTGTTGTAAGTACCTAGTACTACATACATCACCAAGTGTGCTCATGCCGCAATTTCAGATACAGAAACTGTGGCACCTTAAACTTGGCGATTTTATGTGGCTAGTTGCAGGTCTGACGTAATTTCAAAGCCAAATATCTCAAAATTTCCAGAGTATCCAGGTTCCACCACTATGTAGGTTGTTTGGTAGGTACCTAGTACTACCTATACCACGTGCTGCAATTTCAAATATAGAAACTGAGGTACCTTAAACTTGGCGATTTTATGTGGGCTAGTTGCAGTTCTGAGGTAAGTTCAAAGCCAAATATCTCAAAATTTCCAGAGGATCCAGGTTCCAATACTATGTAGAGTTGCTGTAGGTACCTAGTACTACCTACACCAACAAGTGTGCTCTTGCCGCAATTTCAAATATAGAAACTGTGGCACCTTAAACTTGGCGATTTTATATGGCTAGCTGATGTAAATTCAAAGTCAAATATCTCAAAATTTCCAGAGGATCCAGGTTCCAAGACTTTATATGGTTGTTGTAGGTACCTAGTACTACCCTCCCCGCCAAGTATGTTCGTGCTGCAATTACAAATTTAAAAAACTGTGGCACCTTAAAATTGAGGTTATGTTTTTTAAATATTGTATTTTCTTTAACTTTGCACAATAACCACATTTTCAAACGGAAGGTTAAAATTATTCATATTAAGTTTAAGATTATTTATATTATTAATGATTTTTAAAGTCATTGATCAATTAAGTACTTATTTTTAATAAAATAATATCTGGGGTTTTATTTGTAGCGGTTTCTATTTGTATTTTAGAACCATATCTAGGTTATTCTAACCATATCTGCTCTCGTACGCTATCTATGATTCTTTTTAGTACCATATTCTTTTGTTGGTTTTGTTAATTTTTCTAATGTTGGATAAAACGGTTAGTTTATTGTAGCTGTGGAGCTTTTCAGCCCAATTAATAATTTTACAGAAATTTGCTTGTAAGATAAAGTATATTAGAAGTTACATTGCTTATTAAAGTATGAAATGATAGCTATATGTTGGTAGTTGGTACCATAAATCATTTTCGCTATTGGAGTGGGAGTGATGTTCTTTAAAATATAACATATTTGCATTATGGCATTAATAAAATGGCGATAATGTTTGCATACATTTTACAGACTTTTATATCTACATTTTAAATACTAATCTAAACAACTTTAAATTGAACAATTTTGATTTATTTGTTATCGTTTTGATTTTTCATATACAAACAAAATGGACGATAAGTGTCAAAATCAACAGATGCAGAACTCAAATCCATGGCAGTATCCCCCTTATGGAATGTTTAATGGATATGCAGGGTAAGTGCATTATCTTTAGTAGATTCGTGAATGGTTGAACAAATTTGTGTGCGTAATTTACGTGACTAATCAAAGTACAAAGTGAGTGAAGTGGTTCAGGATGGCTTGATTAACTCTATGAACATGTCTATAACACCCAATCTGATGTTGGAAAAGGATAAAATTGGCAAGCATTTTATCGGTAGACGCAATAATATGAGAAAGTAATTTAAAAAATCAAGGTTGTTGGTCACATACCACTCATTTATGTCCTTGGGTAAAATACTCTCACCTGCCTCGGTGGCGTAGTTGGCTAACGCGCTTATCGTGTTGAGTTCTACTGCTGAGGACGGCGAGATCGAGGTTCGAATCTCGGTTGGGTGAACTGGGGGGTGAGGTTCCTAAATGGTTTTCCACACTCGCTCCATGCAAATGCGGGTTCACTTCCTCTAATTCAACCTTCCCAATTCCATTAGAGTAATTAGTACTTAAAGCGTATAACCCGGACGGGTAGTAAGACGCGGTGCTAAATATTATTATTTTTATTATTATTAAAATACTTTCACCGCTTAGGAGCCTGACACAAATTCTGAACACCCAACTATCCAACATGTCTATTATGGTATATTAAGCTGTGATCAATTATGTTTTTAATTATTATACAGGTAATTGGTGTGCATAGGTGTTTTGAAAAATATGTTGCAATGGAAAAGTTTGTAAACTTAAGACATGGTTTTGCTAGACACCTATATTATTATTACTATCGTTAAAAATAGTTGGAAAATATTATTGCAAGCGGGTTGCATTTCAAGGCACTATAGTCATTCTGCCTTAACTGTGGCTGTATCCGAATAGTCTACTTATGCGGCAGAGCGTTGGCTCGTGGCGTTGATTCGTGGCGTTGATAGCTGCATTGGCAATCACGTGACCAAGTGTAGATCTGTCTGAATAGTCGCAGACTAGACAGATCATGCAGTCTTCTCGAGGTCTTGGTAGCCATGGATACGAAAGCTACGAGCCATGCAGTTTTCTTGCGGCGTTGGTGCAGTGTTTGACTGGCAGTTGTTTTAGTATTATCGTTTTGTCTGCTTGAGCACCGATTTACCCAAATATTTCGTTTTTATTAGAGCTAATAGATGGCTTTTACATAGTTTCTAAGTTATTCGGTAGGAAGCAGCACTGCGGGCCCAAGTGTGTTGCCGTTCGAATAGTTTGATGCCGTCTTCCCTATGAAAACCACGAGAAGTGTAAAATTATGAATACTGTCATCAAGTCAAGTGTACTTGACTATTCGGATACAGCCCTGGTCATACATTTGCTTGTGAATTCAGAAAGTATTTTCAAGTGAATAATAATATTCTCATTATATATTTCTTATAAAATTATTCAACAGATGAAGTCCTATAGTGAAATTTATTCAACGGATAGTGAAATTATTATTTTAATTTAAGGACACAAAATCTAGGCTTGCAATAATTGTACCTGTAAAATTAGGCCTTAGTATCCTTGTCTTTGCTCTTAGGGTTAGTAAGCTTACACATATATACTTCTCAACACTAGATACTATGCCTATCAAATTAGATTTTTTGTAAACCATCCTGGCTTTACTCTTCAATAATAGAAAATTACCTTCCTGTTGTAACTATTCATAGCTTTTCAAAATAGTAAAGGTTTTAATTTCCTAATATCAATTTCTTATAAACTTACTCTTGCTTCCTGGTTCTTTATTCTTAGAATTTGTAAGCAAAAGTTTCAACTTTCTATACATACAACTATTGAAATTAAAATAAATTCATAAATTATTTTACATATTGTTGTAGTGTAACCAACCAAAACAAATTATTTTATTATATTTATTAATTTTATCTTAATTAAGATTACAGTTAATTAATAGTGATATACAAAGGTAACTTACTGAAAGTGTTTATTTCTGACTCTGGCTGCTTCTCAAAGTCATTAAATAAAATACAACATATTTCAATCCGTGCTGATCTTTTTTTATTCCTATCTTTGTACTCGTCAATGGCTAGGTCTCACAAGCATGGCCTTTTCTTGATATCTAGCAGGAAAACCTCCATATCAATTTTTTTCAATGACCATTTTGATTTCAAAAATTATAATGGGCAAATATTTTTAGTTAAATTACTATGCAAAAATAAAAATATGAGATGTACAAGTAAAAGTAACACCTTCTCCGCCAATATTCTGCTCCGAACTGTCCGCCTGTGAGTACCGGCCCATAGAATTAAAATGAGATGAGGCGCCCCGGGCGAAATTCCTGCAGAACATTTTCCTACGGGGAGCAGTGGAAGACTTGAGAATTTTCTTCTGTCTTCCATTTTCTGAACCATTTCTCTTGTTACCTAGAGAGCTTCCATGCAGTCTTTTCCACTTTTCCTTATCATTCAACACCTTCAAAAAAATATTCTTAATACTATTGATCCTTTCCTTCACCACTTAGCCTCAATAGGCTTACTCTTATTTCACCTCACTTAACTTTTGTTTTATTGAATTTCTCACAATGTCACTATCACTTCTTAATTTGTCTACTTCCCACCTCAGTTTTCTCTTGCTCATCTTCCTAATCCTCTTCAGTCTTGTTTCATTGCTAGGCCAACACCACCACCAGGTTGTGTTCCGAATTGATGGACCAGCTCCTGTCAATGTCTTCACATCCTTCACTCCATTCCTGAAATGCTGTTTGACAAGGATGTAGTATAGTTGGAACTGGCTTATGTCTCCTAGGCTCCTCTATGTGTACAGTTTTGTCTTCCGTTTCTTGAAATAGGTGTTTGGTACCACCTGGTCAATCCACTGGTAGAATTTGAATAGCATCTGC
The DNA here is from genome assembly GCA_902141385.1 of Timema californicum. Taxonomy (NCBI): domain Eukaryota; kingdom Metazoa; phylum Arthropoda; class Insecta; order Phasmatodea; family Timematidae; genus Timema; species Timema californicum. The sequence continues at coordinate 198,030 of CABFOW010000795.1, read as the reverse complement.
CCTTTGTTCTTTCTCCTCCCCAGTTCATGTGAACCTATGATCTTCTGCTCCCGTCCTTCTTCGACCACACTTTTCCAATCACATATGATGTTTGTGTTAACCTTCCATCTTCCCTACTGTTGAAGAATTACTTTAATTTCATCATAGATTTCTTCCACCTTGACATCATTGTGGTGTTTGTTGACATGTACACTTGCACTATCAAAATATCCAGTCTCAGCATTTAATTTCACAAACATTAATTTATCACGAAACACACTTTCCTACCCCAAAAATATGTTATCCTCCTATAAAATTATTTGTAATTAAAAAATAGAGCACATATAGTTTAAATACAAGTATATACATTATAACAATCACTAGGCTATAACAATTTTCCTATAGTCCCATAACAGAAACTATTACTGAAGAATAAAAAAAAATCCATACAGATAATTGACACCAGATTTCATTGCAATGCTCTAAACATTAAAAAAAATCCTATTATCATCACATTATTAAATTTTACATAATGTCTTATGAATCATGGCCTATTTGGCATTTTTGTCTATTGACTTCACAGTAATTTAGGCATTATTTTCAATTATATACCCCACTTCACTGGGTCCTTACGAAACTTAGACACCCCTGACCTTACTACATTTGTTAAGCTGCTGCCATGTTGATGCTGTTACCCACCCCAACTATGTGGAAGCTTCCGCTAAGTTTAACCCATGTGGACTCTCTAACCCTCTGGTGTCCCATGGATCGGGTTAAGGAATATATATGAGACCATGCTGCCAAGGCTTATCCTAGTAGGCCTAACTCAACTACCACTGAATAAATGCATGTTATAGAAACCTAATTTTAAAGGTTGCAACATAAAGAAAACTAATTACTTTAAGTGATAATCAAAATTAATTTTCTTAATTTTAACATTGTTACATAATAGTCTACGTTAAAAGATATAATTTGGTAGGTTATTACTGCTGTTCACATGTGGGCTCTTAATTTTTCCACCTTATTAAAACTATAAATTTTTGCTTAGCTAATTTTTATTTGTGTGTGTGTTCTCAGGCAAGGCTATGGACATCCTGGCTATGGTCCCCCTGGACAATACTACTACTATCCGGTAAGTGGCAAAACTAATACAAATATTACTCTTGCACATTAGGTGGGGAAACAAATTAAAATATGATTACATGGTAAGTGGTAAAGCGAAGATTTACTTATTACCAGGGCTTACCTTTTAAATGAATTTATAAGTTAAAATCAGGAAGCTGAACCACACTTTTCTAATCATAGTTCTTGTTTGCAGAAATTCATTATAATGGTTCTGCTTTTGTTTTCATAGGCTTATTTTTAATTTAACAGCTCACATTCATAAAATTTATAGTTTAAGGGTTCCAATTTAGGTTCTGGTTTTTAATATCTTAAGGCTTATTGCCTTATTGTTTCAAGCTCTTTTAAGTATGTATAAATTTATTTATCATTAGGCCTAAACACAAGTTTGCTATAAATAGCATTCTACCCATGTACAGTTCCAGGGGACTGTGTACCCCCTTACCCTCTCTATACAATATTAATACTAGGTCTTAAGTGATGATATCAAAGAAAGGACCACTATTACTTCTAATGGTGGGAGATATACAAAATACCCCTAATACCTCATAATGGAAGCTAAACAAAGGACCACTATCACCTTCTAATGGTGGCAGTTAAACAAAGGAACACTATCACTTTCTAATGGTGGGAGCTAAACAAAGGAACACTATCACTTTCTAATGGTGGGAGCTAAACAAAGGAACACTATCACTTTCTAATGGTGGGAGCTAAACAAAGGAACACTATCACTTTCTAATGGTGGGAGCTAAACAAAGGAACACTATCACTTTCTAATGGTGGGAGCTAAACAAAGGAACACTATCACTTTCTAATGGTGGGAGCTAAACAAAGGAACACTATCACTTTCTAATGGTGGGAGCTAAACAAAGGAACACTATCACTTTCTAATGGTGGGAGCTAAACAAAGGAACACTATCACTTTCTAATGGTGGGAGCTAAACAAAGGAACACTATCACTTTCTAATGGTGGGAGCTAAACAAAGGAACACTATCACTTTCTAATGGTGGGAGCTAAACAAAGGAACACTATCACTTTCTAATGGTGGGAGCTAAACAAAGGAACACTATCACTTTCTAATGGTGGGAGCTAAACAAAGGAACACTATCACTTTCTAATGGTGGGAGCTAAACAAAGGAACACTATCACTTTCTAATGGTGGGAGCTAAACAAAGGAACACTATCACTTTCTAATGGTGGGAGCTAAACAAAGGAACACTATCACTTTCTAATGGTGGGAGCTAAACAAAGGAACACTATCACTTTCTAATGGTGGGAGCTAAACAAAGGAACACTATCACTTTCTAATGGTGGGAGCTAAACAAAGGAACACTATCACTTTCTAATGGTGGGAGCTAAACAAAGGAACACTATCACTTTCTAATGGTGGGAGCTAAACAAAGGAACACTATCACTTTCTAATGGTGGGAGCTAAACAAAGGAACACTATCACTTTCTAATGGTGGGAGCTAAACAAAGGAACACTATCACTTTCTAATGGTGGGAGCTAAACAAAGGAACACTATCACTTTCTAATGGTGGGAGCTAAACAAAGGAACACTATCACTTTCTAATGGTGGGAGCTAAACAAAGGAACACTATCACCTTCTAATGGTGGGAGCTAAACAAAGGATCACTACTTTTAAATGGAAATAGTGTGGTAAACAGTTCCAGTCAATAAGGTTGATTCTTACTTAGCTGGTAAAAAAATAAAAGAATAACAAGGTCCAAGTGAAGTTACTCGAATAATCCTGGAAGAATCGAGTACGATTACACAACACAATCGAGTTACTTGATTATTTTTACTCGATTGTGCCCATCACTAGTTAAATAAAGGACCACTATCACCTTCTGAGGGTGGCATTTAAGGTGGGAGTGTAGTAGTGGAGGCAAGAACAGGTTCAGTGTTTTTTGTTGTATTTATAACAAAAACATATTTTGGCCAAAATAAATCAAATGTTTCTAGTAGAAACATAAAGTTTAATTTCCTTCACATGGTGATAGTGACATTTCTTGGACATTCTTTCATGACACATGATCATTGTGGTATTAGATGAAAAACTTTTTAAGTAAAGAGAAAAAGTTGTCATTAAATTCCAGCACATCCGTGACAGATATATATTATTATAACATTATATCTGCAAAGTGGGAAGAAGATAAATAAGGTATTATTATTTATTTATCTATTAGCACCACATCTTACTACCCGTTTGAGTTGATATTATTATTAATACTACCATTTAATTTAATAAAACCTAGAAACAATATAAGAGTTTGAGTAATTGAACCCCAAACCAAATATGTCATGGAAATTTAAAGAACCTATAGCAGCTGTATATAAATGTTTTGAACATTTCCAGGGTATGGGATTTAATCCAAATAACTCTCCAAGTTCAAACAACTCGGTGATGCACAACACAATGAATCCATCAATGATGAATAAGTCATACCCACCAGGTAACATAAAATTTGCATAGCTATTTTACCGAATTGTTCATAATATAAATAAGATATATTATTATTCATAATTACATAGTTTTCTATTTCTTATAATCAAAGTTAAAATATTTTGTTGCATGCTGAATGTAATAACGTTTGTCACTGTTGGTTTTTACATATATAGTATGCACTCTTTGATTAAACTTAAAGGGTTTATTGGTGAATGCATTCTTATTGTTCAGTGTGGAAGTTGGTTTTACATTCATTACTTGAAATTATTTTAAATTAGAGTACTGGTTGATGACTAAAATCACATGCCTTAGTGTTGAAGTTGATTTTATATTAATTACTTGCAATCCTTCTGCCTAAAGGATTTCATGGTTAATGCAATCACATTGCTCAGTTTTAAAGTTGGTTTAAAATTAATTACTTGGTTTTACATCAATTACTTGCAATCCTTCTTAAGGGTTTCTCGTTGAATGCAATCACATTGCTCAGTGAGGAAGTTGATTTTACATTAATTACTTGCAATCATTTTTACTTAGAGGGCTGGTTGATGAATGCAATCACATTAATCAGTGTTGAAGTTGATTTCACATTCAATACTTGCAATCCTTCTTTATTAAAGGGTTGCTGGGTGAATACAATCAGATTACTTAGTGTGGAAGTTAGTTTTTTACATTAATTACTTGCAAGAGGAGAGGGGTTTTGGGGTTTCAAAATCCCCACCCCCACCCACCTTCTCAAAAGTTGACAAAAAACTGCCTTATTTACAGGTTAAACAAAATAATAAAATACGAGTAGGCCTATATAACTTGTCACCATTATTAAAATGTTTAGCCTAAAGGTAAAGTATTAACAAAAGAAAAAGGAAGTATTAGCGAATGTGGGAAGAGCTGTGTAAGTGGGTAAGTCTAGATTAGGAAACAGCAAAACCTTTCAATCTGAAACTATTTGACTGGTAATATCGAGAACATGTCGCAAATGAGTCTGCAAAGAAAGAAGAATCAGAGAGAGGGGGAAGGTAATTGGGGTTTGGGGCAGCAGTTGAGTTATCCACCCCAACAAATTACAGGTTGAGAAAATAAACAAGGAAAATTCAAGTTTTTTGAATAGCTATGACGTTTAGATTTTTAGTTAACATTTCCCCACAAAGTATTATCAGAATATTTTAAGATATACCAACTGGTCCAAAAGATTTAATTTGTAAAGTTTACAAATTTAAGTTGAATGCTGAAAATGAATTTAGGTTAAAACAGTTTCTCCTAGGCAGCTCTACATTTACCAAACTAGGAAATGCCATAGCAGAAGAGTCCTAAATTCTGGCAAAACACTCCAATAAATGTAAAATCATAATATATATCTACTCAGCAACAAAGTAATCCCAGCAACAGGTATAGTGAGAACCAATGGCAAGCCAGAATGTGATTTCAGAGGAAGTGAGAGTAGCATGCTAGTGCATTCCCAGCCGCTGGCATAGCTTCTTGTGTGGTGCAGGAAACCTCCACCTCGTCACCACGTCAGTTCTGGAATGATATAGGTCAAGTCAAATTAAAGAGTGTCCATTTTTTTCAATTACAAGTGGGTGCCAGCATAGAGACAGCAGACATTGTAATGTATTGCATGTGTTTCCTAAAATATGATCATAAAGATATTATACATGCAAATCACTTCTAACAAGAACAACAGCTTAAAGTATTTTGTACTGGTAGGGAACCCTTGATGCACCTCTACAGGGCTTTGGTAAAATACAAGCTAGACTAAGGTAGTTTTGTATATGGCTCTGCTACACCTTCAGCGTTAAAGATGCTAGATAGTGTCCACCATGTAGACATCCGACTGGCTACTGGTACTTTTTTGTACAAGTCTAGTAGTCGGAATCTGTGCCGATGCCGGTGAGCTACTTATTTCTTACCGGTGGTCCAATCTTCTAGCATCTTACTTGTCAAAGCTTCATTGCACGTCAAGACTTATTGTTGTATTCCTTCCCTCCAGCTGTGCTTTGCGTGAAACTAAATGGCGTAGTACAAGGCCATTTGGGATATGTATGTTATTGGTTTTTGACACGTGTGGGCTAGTTCTCCCAAAGGCTATAACCACCTCTCCAGGTTGAGTTACTCCCTGGAAGATATGCCTACTCAAATGTGATTTTGATCTTGCCAAGTTCCATAGAGCGACAACACCTCATATCATATGAGAGGGTTTTCAGTGAGCTTCCTGCCACTCATTTTCAAAGCTTCATTCATATTTACATGGATGGTTTCAAGTCTGGGGCCTCCATGGGATGTGCTTTTATTGTGGAAAATTTAACTTTTAAATTTGGTTTATCAAGTGAAACCAGTGTTTTTACAGTTGAATTGTATGCTATTTTTAAATCTTTGTGCTTTTTATTGTAATTGTTACTGTTCCACTCTCATCTGCTCAGATTTCATCATTGCTTTGTTGGCACTGTCCACTTTGTACTCTTGGAATCCTCTTGTGCAGATGATACAAGAACAAGTTTTTAATATTGATTGTTTAAACACTCAGATAGCTTTCTGCTGGATTCCTGATCATGCTGGTCTCTCAGCTTATGAAATGGCAGACCAGGCAGCCATGTAGGCAAGTTTGAGTGTTATGTCTTTAGATCTAAAGTATTTTATTAAACATGGTGTCTGACACACTAGGCACAAATAGTGGGTTTCGATCCCTGTTTAGTACAAGCTGAGGTCCATTAGGGATGGTTTGTTGTGGTGGTCCTCTTCTATGTGCAAGTCTGGAAGAGAGAAGGTTGTCATGACAAGACCTCGCGTTGGGCATACTTTTATTAAGAGGAGATCTACCCCCTCCACTTATTTACTTTTGTATTTATTTACTATAAAAATATACTAAACCTGTCAAAAACTTGTTTTTATTATATACTTACATTTATATGTAAAAATCTATAAATGGCTCTGGAATTTGATCTTAATTATTCATAATATATGTCCTGCAATTGGGCTCCATATTGATACATCACATAATGTCTGCCCTTTCTGTGTGACTATTCGTGCTCACTACAGTTTCTGATATTTGAAATTAAATGCTTCTATTAGCATGATGCTAAATTCTACTATTATGTGGTTCACTTTTATGCCTCAGCTAACACAGACTAAATTTGTGCATTAAATTGATCATTTACTCTGAATTAAATAAAAAGTCACACAAATTAATTTCAAATGCTGTAGCAAATTATTTATTTATATAAATTAAGAAGATTAAGATTTTAGTTCTCTGTTACATTTTATTACAAAACACACACGTGCGTGTGTGCGACACTTTTTACTCCCCGGTTGCATCTGACGAGAAACATGGGAAGAACACTACCGTTCATCCCCACCTCCTTCAGAATCTTGTGATTAGTTTCAACCAATAGGAGCTCATTCCATCACATCATACAATGTGATTTTTAGCAGATCCTGCAGCGATGACTGCTCCCTTACAAGTGAAAAAATAGCCTTCTCAGTTGGGACTTGATAGAGAGAGATAGAAAACATAAAAAAAGGAATCCCTTGTTCTAGGACCACATCATGGATAGATAAAGTTATTTGTTAGTTCAAGGGTTTTACCACCAGATCAAGGAAATTTAATATTTTAATAGGACAAAATTAAATTCAAAATAAAGAAAATAAGATGCCAAATTGTGGCTTGTTACACTACAAAAAGGTTTTTTCGCTACATAAATTCATACAAGAATATTTTCGAATATAGTAGGGCCCCGCTTCACAGCCTTCCGCAATACAGAGGCTTTCAATTATATACATGTTCACTATGTTTGCCTCTTGTCTCACTCTTCTGATGTTTTTCAGAATGATGCGCGCTTTGAATGGCTTTGGTTGCAATTTTATGACACTAATTCAGTCTGATTACATTACTGATGGGCATTATCAAATGATTTTAACTATCAATTATCAAATGATAAAGGTGACCTGGCGGTCTAGGGGTAAGGTGTCAGACTTCTATGCTGGCGGCCGGGGTTCAATCCTCGGTCCCGGCAAAGATTTATCCGATTACCAAACCCTTCCTTCACCTCTGACAAGACATCTTGTGAATGTGGGGAATGCCAGGCCTCCACCGTGGTTCGGATTCCACGTTAAACTGTAGGTCCTTCATTTCATCTCACAATCACCCTACCATAGCACATTATCTTAAGTGCGTATAACCCGAACGGGTAGTAAGACGCAGGGCTAATAATAATAATAATAATAATAATAATAATAATAATAATCAAATGATAAAAACTATTAAATGACCATTCCATTTTTTATTTGATTGTTTTCAATCTTTTCATCCAACTGAATGATCTATTCATTCTTAGCTGCTGCTGCTGCTGTGTGTGTGTATCATTATCTCCAGTTATAACAAAGCTGACTACTCAAGATGATGATAGTAGGTATTTTTCCTCTTGCTTGGGCTATAAATGCAAAAACAGATCAATTATATCATTCATTGCTGAGTGTTTCGCAGGTTGGTTTCGCGAATATTGAGTTTTTGATTTGAAAAAGAGGATTAGTTTTCCATTTATATAGTTAATTTATTATTTATTTTAGCCAGTGTAGGCCTACATATGTAACGTACATATGCTATGTATGTTAGAAAAACAATAGATATAATACAAAACCATAAGATCTACTATTAATCAGCAAAGTAAACCCAGGAAGTGACTTCCAATAAGGCACCCATGGAAACAAATATTTTGTAAAACTAAAATAAGGAAAATATTTGAATCATTAATGTTTACTATTGATCAGCCTCAATGTGAATGAATTTGAAAATTTTTAGTTCAAATAATTTTAAAAATATTGGATGTATCAATAGTGTATCACTAGTTTAGTAACATTGGATTATTTGATAGTTCTCATTAAATAGTGCCCGTCACAAGTTTACAGCATTTATCTGTATTTTGGCAACTTTACAAGCTTTCAGTTTTAGATTATTTTATACATATATTTTGATAATTTATTATTTATTCAAATTTGGTACATTGAAAGTTTAAAAATGCTGGATTCCACTTTACATCAATTTCCGCTCTCTGGAACCTAACCCATTGTATGAGCAGGATTTTAGTATAGTTTATAATTTGTATAAATAATCATACAATTGTTTTGGGTCACGAGAAAAAATTGGTTGAGAACCCCGTCGTGAACTCAAACAGTTTGAGAAAGGCTGATCTAGGTGAATTGAAGCATGGGATTTTCCACCGTGAGCATACACTTACGAGGGTGATGTCACTCTTGCCCGTCCTTGTTAGCAAAGTGGTCTATGTAGAATACCACATATGCAACATAATGTTGATCATTTACTATAAGTAATTTGTAAAAAATGTGTGTCATTACAAGTGTTTGCTTTAAGAAAATTTGTCTGTTTGTTTGTGCTGCAGGTTTTGGTCCATCAAACATGATCTCTAATCAGCACCAACAAGAGGGAGAGAAGCATGGGGAAAGAAATGACCTGCCTCCTCTGCCTCCTGGACCACCGCCACCACCAACCATGAATAACTTTCCCAACCCTCCACCTCCAGGAACTACTCCTGTACAGCAACAGTTTTTCAATCAACCGGCTAACAATCGTAAGAACACTGGCACAATAACAATAATAATACTAGCATCTTATGATCAAACATTCATTTCAAGAACACAAACACATGGCTAATTTAATGTTCATTGAAATTACATAAGCACAATACCAGTTAGACATTAATTCTCAAAGAACACAAGCAGATCAGATACAAGAATGTGAGCACATTACCATTTGCATATTAATTATGGGAAAATTTCAGCACACTACCAGCCAAATATTAATTGTGTTAGAATAGAATCATGTTACTAGTCAGATTTTAACTCTGCAAGAACGTGAGAATTTTTCCAGTCATACATTAATGATGCAAAAAAATGTAGGAAATTTGATGTGAGAAAAAAAATCAAGAAAATTTCTAATAATAAAAAATCACTTGACTTTTCAAATATGTTCACAATTATCTGTGAATATCTGCGAAAAAATAACTTAGTCGAAGGCAGCAGAAATGAGAACATCTCTTGTTCATAATATATGACTTAAAGTATTGCAATGATGTGGACTCCTTATTAGATGCTTTAGGACAGCAACACAATCATGAGTACTGGAGACTTTATATAGATTCCTCAAAAACAAGTTTGAAAACTGTCTTTCCTCATAATGCAAATGTGAATCGGTCAATCCCCTTTGCTTATGCAGCACACATGAAGGAGTCATATGACATTATGAAATTGCTACCGAGAAGTATTCTAGGAACTCGTGCACCTCTAAAATCCAAAAGGCATAAAAAAAGAAGTAAATTTTCCTTTCTCTTATTTTTAGTAATGAATAAAATGATAAAGTATTAGGAAAAAAGTAGAACACAAATAAAAGAAAAGACACACAAATTTACACACACTTCAATATTTCAATGCTATTAAAGCACCTTCCTCAGGAAGTAGTAGTAATTAGACTGAAGAGGATGTTGTCTTCAATGATGCCAACTTGATTGGAAAGGATGAAAACTTCTCTGATGAAGATTAAATTCCCTGAAAGTTTGTCATTTACTGTGTGGATGGTAGGTGGTGCTGGTGTAGTCTCTGGGTAGAAATTAGTGAATATTTAGGTTGGGTGGTTTTCTAGACTTTGTGATCCATTGATGTGCCAGTTCCCATCTTCTTAACTGAGACATATTACATTGTGTCTTGTGGAGTGATTTTAACACCTTGACATTGTAGCAGTCTTCAAAGTTGAGGTTATGATTGGAGGCGTGTGCTAAAACTGGTTTTTCTGGATTCTTAATTATGGTGTCATGGCGGTGTCCGTTCATACGTTTACGTAGAGTTTCGGTGGTGAGGCCAACATATTGTGCAGTACATTGTTGGCATTCTAGTTGGTAAATTAGGTTGCTGGACTCACATGTGTGACTGCCTTATTTGCATTGCTGTAAGTGATTGAGAAATGTATGGCATTAAACAAGGAGTTAGTTTTTAGATAAAGTTGTGTTATGTCTCTATGGTTGTTTAATATATTCATGGATAGTTAATTGTATGAGGGTTGCTTGTGGGGATGTGATTGGTGTCAAAATAGAAAATGTGAACGTGAAAGGTCTGTAATATGCTGATGATGTATTACCGTATCGGCCTGAAAATAGGCTGCCCCGAATATAGGCCGCACCCTAAATTTTCGACAACTTTTAGAGAAAAAACAATAATCCCACTTAAATATGATCAGTGTATTAAATCATTTGAAAATAGAAATTGTTTAATGGTAGGTGCTTACACTTAAAATTAGGTTACTTAAATAAAATCACTTTCATAGAAAAAACTCACAATATTTACACTTAAAATTATGTCACTTGGAAATAAAAAAGTAAGTTATTCATACTCAAAATTAAATCGCTTGGGGAAAAAAAGGTAAGTTGTTCATACTAAAAATGAGGCCACTTGGAAATTAAAAAATAATGATACACTCCCTAAATTATTGTTCTCACAATAGAATAAATGTTGACCATTTAATATGCATACTAAGTTATTGTTCTCACGTTAAAATAAATGTTGACCAACATACTGAAACAAAATATCACTAGAAATATTTAAGCTCACTTTACCAAAAGGATCTATTGCCGATGGAATGCGCTGAAAAAATAATTTTATTTTGCAGCCATTATGGCTCAAATATTGTACACACAAATAAGATAGTAATTCTTCATCTATTTTTGAATAACTTTGCCAACTGTCATGGTTCATCTATTTTTAAATAATTTTGTCAAAAATCAAGGTTCATTTATTTTTAAATAGTGGTGGTGAAATATATCGATTTAACAACATGCATATCCTATAGGTACAACATTGAATGTGCATTATCTAAGAGTGCAATTATAGGCCGCATTAAGAGTTTTATGAGAGCTGTTTCTTGGAAAAAATTGCGGCTTATTTTCGGGCCAATACGGTAATTGCTGAGAATAAAAATGACATGTAGAATGCATTAAATCGTTTGAATGTGGTGACAGGCAGAATGGTTCTCCATATAAATGTCTCCAAAATTAAGGTGATAGTTTTTGATAAGGAGAAATCGGCAAATGATTGTCACCTTGGTATAAATGGAAAACTTAGAATAAGTGAATGTTTTGTAAAAATGGAAGAATAAATGGGGAAATCGACAGGCGGGTTGATGCATCTATGAGATTAGTTGGATGTATGTGGACTATTGCAAAGAATGAAGTAGTATCGAAAGAAACAAAGATGGCAGTATATAACAGTGTTTTAATGCTAACCTTGTTTTATGAATGTGAAGCGTGGGTTTGTCAGAAGAAATTCAAGAGCAACGGACAAGGTGAATGAGGTTGGTGTGTGATATCTAAGAACTGTATGTGTAAAAATACGTATGGACAGAGTCAGTAATGGATGGGTGTTGAAGGAGTGTGGTTTGAAAGGAAATACAATAGGTAAATGTGAAAGAAGCGTTTTACGTTTGTTTGGGCATGTTGGGATGATGAGAGTGGATCGTGATGAAGCATAGATATGAAGGTATAAGTGTGTGGTTTAAAAGGAAGGGGTAGGCTGTGTAAGACATGGCTAAATTCTGTAGACTAGTGTGTGAAAAAGAGAAACATTAAAAGTTTCTCTTTAATATGTTTGTTGTAAATATAAGAGAACATAAAATATATTTAACTAAGTAATGTTTCACATCTTATTTAAGAATGTCTGAAATATCTTCTGTGCGCACCCGCCATTTACAAAGTATCACTTATTCTAAATAAGGAATAATTAACTATCCTTCATTTGGGGGTGGGGGGGGAAGGAGGAATAGCATTTGTAAGAAAAGGCCACTATGTCATTTTGCCCAAGTATGTTACTAGTCTAGCTTCCTCATAAATGTAAAGCCTCTTTTTGCTTTATGAGGTACCTTTTCTTGTATTTGGGTGGATAGAAACATAAAAATAAAAGGGAACAAACATAAAAAATACATTAAAAATTTTCATTAGTAGGTACTATTGCTTTAAATATTATTCAGGTCAACAAATTATATTGTGTTTGTTACATTTTGAGAAAAAGTGTTGCCAACTAAGTCTATTATATTTCAGCATATGGTCCTATAAAATTCAATCTTCACAACAAAAAGCCAGGACTTGGCTTCAAGCCATTCAATGCCAACTCTCCAGGGCCAGGCAAGAAAAAGAGGAAGAGGAACCGCAACAATCAGTTTAACATGAGTAATAACAATGTTGGAGTGTTTCCTTCACCGCCTCCACTCCCTGTAGAGCTGCCCCCTCCCCTACCACCTCTGCCTCCTGGGGAAGATGACGTGGTAGTGCTTGGAGAAGAGGGACCAGCTTTAACGGCAACATCCAATGAGAAACCCTCTGTTCCGACAGCTGTTTCTTCGTCACCAGCCATCCCAGGAAGCGATTGGCCTGACTCGCTTAAGTGAGTTACTACTTAAACTTATTAAGTCATAAGTTGGTTGGATAAACCTTTTAAAATTATTTTCACTTGTATCCAAGCCAATATTCAAAGACACCAAGGAGCTATATTTGTCTAAAGAATATGTAAGCAGCATACCATTTAAATTAGGGATATACCAGCGAGTTTTTAAATCCCTTGAATCCTTAAGAATATTCAAGGCTTGAGGATTAGGAAAGATTTTAAATCCCAACTCCAATTTAGATTACATTTTTATACTTCCCTCACAACTCACATCAACTTACAATTCAATTCTCGGTCCTGGCACAGATTTATCTGATTTCCAAATCCGTCCTTAACCTCTGACAAGACGTGTATTAATCACAACTTGTGAATGTGTGGAATTCCAGGTCTCCACAGTGGTTCGGATTCCACGTTAAACTCTAGGTCCTCCATTTGATCTCACAATCACCCTACCATTACACATTAGCGTAAGTGCGTAAAACCCGAATGGGTAGTTAGACGCGGTGCTAATAATAATAATTACAATTGTTGTGATGTCTTCCCTCTAATTGAACCCTAGTCAATTACAATAACTTAAGGAAACCATGGTTTGTCTCATTGCAAGATATTGCTGCAGCTGTTAAAAGTTTTAAGGGAATTATAAAATTAACACTCCCAGGAAGAAATAATATCAATAATTGACAAGTAACTTTAGATAAATACAGAAATTAAAATATTCAACTCCCTCCAAGAAAAACATCTATATAGCTTTAATTAATTATTATAAAAGCATAAGTATGAGTACATTCAAACTATTAATATTTTTTGTGGTTTCATAAAAATTGTTTTGGGTTGGCTATCCAACTAGACTTGGTTTTCATCCTTATTTTAAGCTTATTTATTTGTTTCCTGAAATCATCTGACTAACTAAATTATTGCTCAACCATTTTATTAATTTTTACTAAAGATGCAACGTTAAAATCCTCTAATCCATTGAATCATATTGAATTTAAGAAATTCGAGACTCTTTAACCTAAAAAAAAAGTGCTGTTTTCTGATACAATTACTAACACATTGACTCCAGAAAACAATAATTTTAAGGAATTGGTTAAAGGAATTGTATCGACCTGTCTGGTTTGGAGGGTAACGAAATTATAAAAAATAACAAAATTTTATCATAATAATTAATTCACTAAACAGTGTTGTTCTCTTTCTTGTTCATGATGTAATAGACATGACAAACAAAATAACATTTGTCAGTGGCACCATGTGTGCCGAGATGGTGTGGAAGGGGAGGGGTTTAAGTTGCATATAGCTACGACTTTCTTTTACTGGAGACGCATTTCTCTCTTGTTTCTTATTGCACAGTTACATGTTTGGAATTGGGCTGGGCCACTTGATCTGTATTTAATTCCTGAATGTGTTGTAAACTGAGACCTGGGTCCTGTTGCACTTCCATACTCCACGTCTTTGTTTGATTTGTGTGTCCAGTTGTCATAATCTGGCTCTCTCATTTCACAATTTGGCAAATATGGCCTTTACTTGGTGATCATTCGAAGTATATTTTGTCTTTATAACTGGAATGCAAGCATCCTTATGGTAACCACCACATCTATATTTTACTTTAAAATACAGTATTGCTCACAATAAAAGGTTGGCTTTTAAGCAGTAGTTAACTGATTGGTACATTTAATAGAACACTAAAAATGTTGATAGTTAAAGATAATAGACTGGTCAAAAACTAATGTTTGTTTATTTGTCCTTAGGAACTATGTTAACCGCTGTTACGACAAGTGTATTGAAACAGTAGATAAAGACCAAGTAGAAATCATCCTGAAAGGAAAAATAACTCGAGCAGCCAATGATGGATCTTTGTGGATCAAGAATTGGGACTTGGAACCTTTACCCAGGTAAGTTTTTAACAAATTAATTTTTTATTTTATGTGGTATGTACACATTTTAACTGTTTATTTTTAATTAGTTGCACCATACCACTTAAATAAGAGTAAATTTATTACCACCTGTAATGAATATTAAATTCTTTATTTGTCGACTTTTCATACTGAAATCCAGCTTTTTATTTGGAAAAATCTAATTATTTTACCAACCACAAGCTAGGGGCTCACTTGATACATATTATATTTGTAATATTTAAAATTAAATAAACCAAATAATCACTCTTGTTGGCAATAAATAATTGGCATCAGCATGATCATCAAAATAGTTGAATTGCCCATCCCTAACTAAAATCGGAAAAAATGTCTAAAATGACAATAAATAGGGTGTATTTTAATTAGTGTCAAATATTCTAAGAGCCTACTCCCATCCACCAAGCATTAAGAAAAGTTAATATAAACATGGGTCTAGAAACACTTAGTTTTAGGGTTATTAAATGTTTTACTCAACAATAGATTGGTTCTAAGGGATTCATTGAAAGGTCTGCTTGGTCATCAGATTTAGACCCAATGGATTTTTATCTTTGGGGATATTTAATGTCCATTGTTGGCACATCCCCTGTAGCTGATGTTGAGGTTTTAAGAGAACGTATCATAAATGGATGTGAACAAATGGGTAATACATGTGCATTCAACAGAGTACGAAAAATCATGAAACGCAGGCTCATAAGACACATTGAAGCATTACACCATTTTGAACAATTTTTGTTACAAAATGGTTTGTCTTGTGTTTTTGTTTGTTTCTGTTAAACTTTGTCTTGTTTAGCTGCATTAGTTCTTCTGTTGGATTTTTTAATAATTCTCTATTTCAATCAGGATTGCAGCTAAGTCCATTATTTGTATGAAGGATCTTATTTGACATCTATAAAACTTAATAGATCTACTTTCAAGTATTCATCGTGAGGTCATGTTAACTACAGCTGTCACTTTTGATAGACATAATTATAATTATCTATAAAATAACATTAATAAAATAGTTAAATTCTATAAATTTAACAGATTTTTTTTTATTTGTTCATCTATATTTACATGACACTGACCTTAACATCTCATAGAAACTACTTTCAAACAAATAATTTAAAGCAGGTTTTTATAAGATTGCCATAGTACATTTTTGCACTAAGGGATATGTATTTACTAAGGCTTTGCAAGTACTCGTATTTCGAGCTTTGACTTGATGTACTTCATAATCTATTTTTAGAACACAATTGTAAGCATAGCCTATTTAATTGAGATAATATTAGCATTTGCACTTATAAATTATTCATTTACTTAACCAATTGTTAAAAATTAATTTCAATTTTCACATTAATAACGTAATAGAACTTTAAAACCACTTTCGCCCAGTAAATTTATTTAATATTTTTATCCATTTTGAATTATACTTGATTAAAGTTGTTTACTTATATTGCCATGACAAAGCACTGAAAATAAAAATAGCTAAAAAGATTACTAAATAGATGAATGATTCTTTTTACTACTTTTACCTGGTCCCTTTCTAAAATAATAATTTATGTTAAATTAAAAATGTAATATCAAGAATATATTATTATATTAAAGGTTTTCAAACCTAAAATATTTAAAACTCGTATTTAATTATATGTTTAGCTACAAAACTAGCTCTAGTTTAGTTAAATATCTAGTCATAGAATTAAGTTGGTTAATCTGTTTAAAATCAATGTTGATCTTATTTATTGCAATACATATTTTACCAAACTTACCACATTTAAATTAAAAAAGCATTTATTATATCATTGTTTGCTAGAAATATTTTTTTAGTCATATTATTTTTAATTTTAAAGTATCAACATCGACTTTTCTAAGCATTAAAAATTGAAGTAAATTTCTTAGTAAAATAATGTTTAACAAGAGCCTGCATAACATGTATGTGTAACTGCACATAGAGGAATGGAAATGGAACAGAAGATGTATCACGCACGGTTACACTAAGGAATAATAAATGAAATACGAAACACTTCAAATTTCTAATTGTTTATGATTCTTACATTTTATTATATGTTAAATTAAGTTACTGAAGCATATTTTGGGGAAATTTTATCTTATTAAAGCGTCGGTTTTATTAACTTTTTATCAGAGCAATGTAGAAACAGACTACAATAATGTAAAGTGATAGTTATAGAAGCCAACCTGAAAGGATAGTTAGGTTCAGCCTAAATATAAACAAACACACTTTTCTATTTTATCTCTATACTTTTACACTTCCCATGTCTTCAAACTTCCACAGCTGAACATTTTTTTGAATTTTAGGGAATATTTATTTTTCATATGAAGCGACATTAATGAAAAAGTAATATTCTCGAAAATTCAAACTAATGTGCAACTGTGGAAGTTTTAAAGAAGTGGAAAAGCTTAAGAAGGCATTAAGAGAGAAGTGTGTTTGTTCCTATCTAGGCCTAGCCATTCAGGTTGGCTTCCTTCACTATCACTTACTCTACATTATTGTGTAGTATTTCTACACTGTTTTGTTATACATTTCCAAGCCATCATGCAATTATTCATTTTATTAACTTTTTTATAATTGTTTGTGTAATTTTAATGTCCTCAAAGACACGAGTGTTGACACCGTTTTAATTACTCTTTTATTAGATTTTTATTCGAGTGTTCTTATTTTAAAATTGTGTTTCACAAGTGTTATTTCTGATTTTAAAAACCGATATTTCCATTATTTAACTCTTTTTTTTCAAAATTATTTACTATTTATAAAAATAAGTCATTCATCTTTTAAGAACATGTGTTTTAATATACTTTCTAACATTTTAAAATTATGAATATACAATACTCAAACTCAGGAGCTTTTAGAAATACTCTACACAAGTTTGACTCGAATGAAAAAACCCAAGCTCGCAGACCCCTAGTATTTACACTGCTTTATTTGTGCTATATCAGCCTTACAAAGAGATCCCTTTCCATAACTTATATATCTCCTAAATTCAAAAACCAGTTTGTTCAATTGCTGATCTTAACAACAACCCAATGTCTCTATGCCAGCACACTACATTCTTTGTTAGGTTCTTTCCACTTGTTCACCCCAACTGTACATTTCACTAACAACATCAAGACAAGATGAGAGAAAAGTATCAATTAAGTCATCCATTATAAACACTATGAAGCAAAGATAAATAGCCTTATATAAGAGCTCAAAAGGTCACGTCTATAAATATATTGAGTTTAAGCGAAGTGGTTATTAACAGCTCATCTCAGGCTCAAAAGTTTTAGTACTTGCATACTCCTAGATATAGATACTATCCACAAATACAAATAGCTACCACTTGTGTTTATAAAATCTAAAATACTAATCTGTATAGATAAGACCTATTGAAATCATAAATAATAATTGATTGAATCTCGTTCGACAACTTAGCTTAGTCGGTAGCATATCTGTCTGCTGAACTAAGGGTCTCTTGTTCAATTCCTGCCATGGCTGGGTATTTTGTCTGTACTAGATTTAATTTAGTTGTTAATTCAAATGCTGATATAATTACTACAGGAAGTGAACCTTAAACACTTCAAATTAATGGGGGGGAAATTCATAAAACCAAAATATGCTGAAGTTATTTTATAACTTAATGTTGACTATACAATGTTGATTTAGTCTTCACAGTGAAAGGAAGTTCATTGAAATTAAGAAACCTCTGCAAAGTCCAATCAACCACAACAAACGAGGAGCTGTCCGTGGCAAGAAGTCGGGTATATCTGCATCCCTTGGGTCTAGACTGGGAGTCAGGAACAACAGCTATAGAGGTCGGCGCTCCAAGTCTCGTTCACGTTCACGTTCACATTCTCACTCACCTCCATTCAGAAGGCGAAACCGATCACGTTCTAGTGATGACTCTCCTAGTCCAAGTAGGGGAGGCAGACGAAGGTATGATTTTACTAAAATGGAGTAAACACTCTTTAAGATAGTTACATTGAAAATCATCAATTCTCCCCATCATTCAGTGATAGGTATATAGTACTTCTTACTTCCCACTAACCTTCATTCAGGTGGAGTTACATTTGAACTCTTTTACTTCCCTAAACTCCTTTTCTAAGGAAATGGTACATTTTACTTTCTACTAATCTCTCTTTGAGTGAAGGCACATTATAACTTTTTAATTATTTTTAACTCGCTACCAAATGGAGACATAAGCACATTTAACTTATTTACCTCCCACCAACCTCTATTAAAAGTGAGTTGCTCTCCATTTACCCTGTAAGGTCTTACCTTGACTCACTACACTATGGCTCTATCTTGTAAACTGCATCATAGTGTAACATGTCAAGATAGGCTGGAAACTTTTCAGGATAAACTTCCTTATGACTCCTAAAAGTAAACCATACTCTTTTTCTACCACTGTTTCTTACTACTCATTCGAGCTATATGCTTAATTATATATCAATTTCTAGTAATATTTAGGGAAAGGTAAATTAATTATAGATATTACTTTCCACCCAACTCATATTCAGGGGGTGACCTGGTGGTCTAGGGGTAAGGTGTCAGACTTCTATGCTGGCGGCCGGGGTTCGATCCCCGGTCCCGGCAAAGATTTATCTGATAACCAATCCCTTCCTTCACCTCTGACAAGACATCTTGTTAATGTGAGGAATGCCAGGCCTCCACCGTGGTTCGGATTCCACGTTAAACTGTAGGTCCTCCATTTCATCTCACAATCACCCTACCATTACACATTAGCGTAAGTGCGTATAACCCGAACGGGTAGTAAGACGCGGTGCTAATAATAATAATAATAACAACATATTCAGGGGGAGGTAAATGACACTTTTCCCAGCCTCCTAACTCACATTCAAACTAAAGCTCTATTGCATTGTTTAATACCCCCAATTAGAAAAGGCTGTGTGACACTGCCTACTTCCTAATAACCTCCATTCAGAGAAACATACATTTTTGATTGATATTTTTATATTTATACTATATTTTAATATCACTTGATTGATATTTGTGTGTGTGTGTGTGTGTGTGTGTGTGTTATATATACACACACACACACACACAATTACAAAGCTTCACCAAATATATATATTCAAAGTTAAAACACAGTTATGTTGATTTTTTTAAATTTTTGCATCTATTTCAATTACAAATTAGTGTTAGTGTAAAAAAAATCTTAAATAATTATATTTTGTAATAAATTAATTTATCATTTTAAGATTAAATATAGCAAATACGTTTGGAGTATAGCATTTTGTAAATGTAATGCCTAAATTTACATAGCTATGCAAGGTATTATATTTTAGCCAACATTAAACCTATTTTTAAATATATGTATAGGGGAGACTGTCTGTGTACATGTGTAGGCTACTCTAAACTTTTATCAAAATTGTGTTGCTGCTTTTTTAAGCCTTCACTGTTGATCAAAGCTAATGCCGGGTTCATGATCAACTTAACGTTAACTTAACGTAAAGGATCTCCTCGTCTTTTTAAACGGAAGTGATCAGAATGTAGTTAACTTAACATTGAATTGCAGTTCTTAACGTAATTGATCTGCTGGGAGGTCTTTCACATTAAGTGAACGTTACTTGAAGGGTATCACATGATCTAGCCTACCAATAGTTATGTGAGTGACGTCCACAGGGCTATTTATTAATTCATTTGTTGGGTTTAAAACCAAAGTCTACTCTTTAGCTTTAGTTCTAGTGATCAGACATTTAATTAAAATAAGCACTAGTATCACATCATTATAGAATGTTATAGAACAGACTTAATTCAAATATTGTAAAGAAGTTAAAACCACAAAGCTTTTATTATATAAAATGGTATAAGGTATTGCTTTCAAAAAAGATCCTTGTTATTAAAATTTAAATTAACTAACATAATGTTGATTGTAAAAGCATTAAAATCTGCTCAAAAAAGTTTAACGAAAAATATCTCTTATATCGGTAGAAAATAGTAAACATTCACAGATCAAAACACATATTCTAGAATGAAGATGTTTGGTTCGAGTTGTTACATTAAGTTAAAGTTAAGTTGATCGTGATCCCGGCATTGCGTATACACCCTACAATTTGAATATGTCTTCTTGCAGTTGAAATTTTCCCCTCACTTCACACATGCTAAGAATCGTTAGTATTTATGGCTACAAATTTAGATAACTTGGTCACACAAATCTTGTCTGACGTGAGTTGAGATATCTTGGATGTAGAGGCATTCTTTAACGTTTAAAACGGTTCATGGTGAAGGCCATTGTTATCGGCAGTACTTAAAAAGCAGCATTTTCCAACACTGTTCCAAGACTAATATTAAAGATTGAGGATTCATTCATTATGACATTCAGACAATCGGTTAAATCAAGGGTCTGGATTCTGGTTGTTAAGTTTGTTCTATAATTATGTTGGGGTTGAACTCTCAAAAAGCAAGAATAAAACTAAAACATATTCCAATTCAAACATAAGGAAATTTTTAAATACTTGTTTAAATCTTCATTCTGAAATTTTCTTGAACCCTCAAACCTGGAATATCCTTAACCCTTTGAGTGCCAACATCACTCAGAGCGATTTGTGAAATTTTTGCTAAAATTGCCAGCGTCTCTCACACCAATCCCTGTTTTTGAGCTCTTAGTTCAGTATTAAGTCAACAGATAGGGTAGATTTTATTTCCAGTGCATTATCTTATGCTCAAGCTACTTTTATTTGTCTTTGCTTCCTTCACCTCTGACAAGACGTGTATTAATCACAACTTGTGAGTGTGGGGAATGCCAGGCCTCCGCCGTGGCTCGGATCCCACGTTAAACTATAGGTCCTCCATTTCATCTCACAATCACTGTACCATTACATATTAGCGTAATTGCCTATAACCCGAATAGGTAGTAAGATGCGGTGATAATATTAATTATTATTTGTCTTTGCACTCTAGAGTTTTGATTTACTAACTTATGAGTTTTATCTTTGGCCTTGTTTGTAAACAAGGCTACTAAAAGAAAAGCTGTGATTCAAGACACAGAAATACTTGCAATATTTATTGATAGTTCAAGCGAGAGTGATCAATTTGTTAGTGATTATGAAAGCAGTGAGTTTTAATTTGTAAATAATGAAACTGAACAGGAAATATATTCTAGTAAAAGTAAAATATTTAAACAAGTAGGAGTGGCAGCTGGCATTGATAAGGCAGGTGTGAAAACAAGTGATTTCTATAGGGATGAAATAAATCTTGTAGATCAGGATAATCTACCCCAACCTTTTCATATTTATGCAGAAGTACCAGGTTTGAAAGGTCCCCCCCCCCCCCCCC
>CABFOW010000795.1:164106-175784 GCA_902141385.1 Timema californicum | reverse complement strand
CCCCCTCCTTTCTGTGATTCCAAGGCAATTATTTATTTTAGACTTTATTTTACTATAACCCTGCCAAAGTTGATGGTCACTGAAACAGCTGCTATGCATAACCCAATTTTAGTGTAAAATCTAAAGTTAGTTATTTGTAATCTTTGTTATTTACTCAATTTTTTATGTTATTTTCAGTGATTTATTCTCTTACAAGCTATTAAAATTTTCAAAGCTTAAAAATTAATGTTAAATAAAACAGTAATTTTTAATATCATGGCTAGTGATTTTTATTACATTTAAAAAATAAAAAAGTACATGTATAATTATATAATCGGATTGGCAACCATGTTAGCTAGTTCATGTAAAAATTTGAGGGCATAAAGTTCAAAAACTAATAAGTTATTAAAATTTAAACAAAATTTTGTATTTTTCAGCAAAATTGCTTGGCACTTTTGCACTTTTTTTTTGTCATTTCTCTTGGCACCCAAAACAAGTAGTCTGATGACTAAGCTCGGGAACTCGGAGTTTAAAATGACTCTTGTTCTTTGTTTTTTTTATAGGAGAAGGGGAATGAATACCAATCATTGTTCTCTACCCAGAATCTTTTCAGCCGGCTGGCATTATTAAGTAGCTGGGCTATTTTGCAATATTTGATGATTTGTGCAACAAACTTTGATTTTAGGCAGGTGAACAGTAAAATCAACCGGGCGCCGCCGCATAGTTTATTTTTCCATGCAAGTTTGTTAAGAGACAAATAAGTTGAGTTGTACGTGACTTCTCTCTGCGCTCCTATTTTATTGATTTTAGCTTTAACATTGAGAGAGCTTAATAGATTTAGAGAAGGATAGAGATATATTATACTCCACACTCTTTTGTGGCTCTGGGTAAAGAGGGGGCAGGGGCCAGGGTAGGCAGTAACTTTCCAAGGTCAACCTTCTAAGAGTGAGCAGCTTCATTCTGTTAGTGGGCCAAACAGGCAGGGCAATCAGACAAAGAGAGGAGATTAAAGAGGTGGCACACCTTGAGAACCTTTAAGGGGATTCAGACCCAGAGATCATTTAAGGGGGTTTCAAACCTTGAGAACATTTGAGGGGTATTAAACCTTGAGAACATTTAACGGGTTTCAAACCTTAGGAACATTTAACAGGATTTGAAACCTAGAGAACATTCAAACATGGATACAATTTTAGGTGTTTCAGATTAAATAAAGAGGGTTAAAACTAAAACATACTAGAATTTTTTTTTTTCCAATTTTAATTGACCACATTATATTGTTATATTTATTCACTAGTTGATGCACACAATAGATTTATTTTAAAACTTATATTGTCATTTATACTGTTGTATTATTCTGGTAAATTTATTGTTCTAAACATAGTGAAATTAACTATTCATTTAATACTATTCTATATTTGTTCAAAACTTTGATAAATGATTCAATACCCACACACTCCTAATTTTTATAAATATAATAGGGACCAAAAATTCTAATAGTTTTGGACATTTTTATCAAAATGTATGAAGGATGGTTATATTAGCCCACCTTACATTTTATTATTCCTAATAAATATCATTCATGGTAATGTGCAGTCCAATTTTTGTAGGAAAAGCCTTATATGCCATTTGGAAGAGCTACTAGATCTACTTTCATATATATAAATACTTAAAGTAATTTGATATGAAGCTGTCCCATTTGATAGATATTATCAATATCTATAAAATAATATTAATAATGTTGTAAAATGTTCTTAATTTTGGCCACAGCAAAAAAAAAAGTTTGTATTTTGTTTTCTATAAAACACTCATCCATTAAAATTTAGACTTGACTAAACAAATTTCAAATAGGCCTTAAAGCGAGCCATGTTGGTAGTAGTTTAACACTATAAGTTATCAATTTACATCACCATTCAACAATAGTTATGAACATTTGTTATCTATTTTATGACAATCACTCATTTGCATTTTAGTGTCAGTAGTTCGAGCAGTGATGACAACTTTAAGTCCTTGCGTACAAATAAGCCTCGAGATGGACCTAAGATCACAGACAGGCTCACACCCAAGAAGAGGAATTTAATCAAACAAAAAGGAAAGGGCAAGATGAACAAAGGGTAATAATTTATGCTTGGGGATTATTACATGTTTAAGTGTATACTTAATTCCTATATATTAGTAAAATAAAAACTGGAATTTAAGCTTTAAGCCTCATTAGCTCTCTTCAGCAAGATACTAAAGTTCTCATTCATGAACTCACTGCTTATTGTTTTATGAATGGCTCCAAATTAAATTTTCTGTATTGATTATTCAAAATAGGTTAATTTGCACACTTTGTTTTTAATGCCATTTAGCTCAAAAAAAACTCGGTTAAGAGTGTTTGAAATTAGAATCGTGTACACAAACCTTTTGTCCTGATATCAACAGTCCAGATACCTACAAACCAAATGGAATAATGTGAAATATTTCTGAAACTAAATCAAATTTAAATATACTTTTTAAATGTCTTTTACACCACATATATTGTCTAAAATTGTTTTATTGCATTAAAGGTTTCATTATGTTTTGGCCTAGTAGGTTGAACAAAGTAAATATCACAATATCAAACATAGTTTTGTAATGTGAAAACATTAATTTTAACTTTACATAAAAGAATTAAATTTTTAAAAATTTGCACAAATTTGTGTTTGAATTATTATTTTTTTTCCAAAGTCTAGTAGACATTTCTGGAACATTTTACGCCGCTATATTGCACCGTCCTAGCATGAGCCTTGTCTCAATAAAATTAGTGAAACAAACGAATAAATAATATTAAGATATTAACCCTTTTGCACTCAACACATTTTCACTTGGCTTATCAAAAAAAAAAAACTCGGGTTAATTTTCACATATTTACCTCTAATCCGTTTAAATTTTCCCATTGAAAAAGTTTTCATTGTATACAAATGGGAAAAATCACACTTATACAATAAACATTGAAGATTTAGAAGAAGAAAAAATAATTTCATTCATAAATTATTTGACTTCAGATATTTTGGAAAAAAATATTGAAATTTGAAAATTGGAAAATTTTAATTAAAATTTATTATTCAAAGTTTAAAAAAAAAAATTTTTTTCACGTCTTGCTTCTTCATCAGTCATCTTGCAAGAAAGAGCATTTATTTCAATATAATTTGATATAAGTTTGGTGTTTGTAGGTTTGTCTGATTCTAAACTATATGACTTTTTGTAAAATCATGTATACGGGACAGTACTTAGAATTTTGATGTCAGCACCTATGTTTGGGAAAACACTCTCTATAAAGTCGTAAGATCTGGGTTAATGTCATCACTAGTGATATCAGAGTCACTTTCAGGCACAAAGTCACTATCTTTCAATACTGTCTAAATAATCTAATATACCTGAGTCATTTAGCCTAAATCTTGGACCAACCATTGCCGAGATATAAATTAAATCAAACTATTATCCTAACACTTAGGCCTAGATAACATCCAATAAAAATAACTATGAATAAAATAAGCACAAAATAATAAATAAACTTTAGAATGAAAATAAATATCAACTGCAAAACACACAATACACATTAAATATAGAGAAACACAGAAGCCAGAAATGTAATCACGCCACGATGTAAACATGTGAGAATAACAAACTTCATTTGTTAAAAAATAATATATTTTTATAAACATTACAGTACTTTCTGTTGAAGAAAATACTAACTAGATCTTCATATTTATGATACAGTCCTTGTGGTGACATCTAGTAATAATATATATATTACTAAAAGACTAGATTTATCTGGCGCTGATGGATTAGCTGTGTGAGTGTTTTAACCACTACTTGGTGCACTGAGCATTTAGTGATTAAAATTTGATTTGTTTTTGCAATAAAGTTAAAATAACATATTTTATTTAGGTCACCATCAAATCATGTTAAGTAATACATAGTCTTAAATAATGGTTTATTATAATTGACCATTTGGGGTGGATCAGCTTATGTAAATAAATATATTTTGTATCCTTATCTAAATTCAAAATAAAAGTAATTAGTAAAATTGCTTGGCAATCAATGTTTTAAATTCCTTTTCGGGACTTTGGAATAGAGCACTAGGCTAAATCATGGTTTAAATTAGGAGGGATCGCCAGCACACTTACCTTGGTCATACTAAAGTAGAAATTGTTTAGATAGAAAAATAAAAACACACAAAAACATTTTTAAGGATATGCTTTCACTGTCACAGACAGCTTCATCAGGTCAAGTCAGTAGACTAGTTTTTATACATTTTTTTTTGTTGTGTTTTTATATATATCATTTTTGTTAAACTTCATTTTAATTGTATTAATTTAATGTAAGAAAGGGCGGTAGCCTTAACTTTGCCATTAAAGTCGATTATATGTATGAAGGGCAGCACTGTGTGTGTGTGTGTGTGTTTTTTTTTTTACTAGAGCTGTCACACTCGATACCTCAATACCCTGGATTCATAGTTCTCATTAAAACTGGCAAATAAACAAAATAGCAACATTCAAAATAGGTAATAATCAATGATCCCTTGTATTAATTTAGTTGCTGTTGCACTTAAATACCGGCAAATTGTAAATATACCGTAATGCCCCAAATATAATAAGACCTGACATTATGACAGTATCAAGAGGTAAAAACTGAACAACTTTGACACACTCTTTTTAAAAGTATAAGTTAAGTGAAACTGTCAGAAGAGAGAATCGATTCTAAACAAATAATTGATTTATAATACATAGACTAGAATGGCAATTTTCTGTAATATATCAATAGATCTCTCATTAATTTATATCACAACTTGTATATCGAAAGCTACAATATTCCTATTGAATTAAAATGGCCGCTCTCCTGTAATTATATTCTTTGTCACTTTTCAATTTTTAATGTTTTATTTATCCCTTTGAACATGACAAGTTTAGTAAAAATAGAACAAAACTGAGAGTCAATAAAAATGGAGCAAATAAACGTTATATTTATTTTAATTGTTACAAAAATTTCATCACAACTTTCTGGTGAGCTAATGTGCTTAGTCAATTATAGTGGACTACTTGAAATTTTTGTAATGTGTGAAATGTGTTCTTCTTTCCAATATAAAGTCCACAAGTTATTGAATTAATTTTGATTTAGTTTGAATTTTTTGTTTTGAAGACTTTTAGTGTGTTTAGAATACTTATAAGATTTTGAGATTAAAGTTTCAAGCGATCATGTGTTATAATGGTTGAGTCAAAGTTTCGCATTGAGAGGAGAATAGGGTATCAGGCACGTTAGATTTTCTATGCAATAATGCTTGGAAAAATAATGAAAAAGGAAATGTTTACTAATTGGAATCGAGAATCTAGGCTGAGCTTAATAATCAGAATAAAAACAGGTATTGTGACATATCTCTGTATTATTATCATCATCATCACCTCAAACTTAGGTAATTCCTCTCCTTTCTACAAGAACATTTGTTATTACATTTAATGTCACAATAATAATAATAATAATAACATTAAAATATATAACACAATTTTTGTTTTTCTTTCAATCTCTATACCTATTTATTCAAAGTGCTGCCATCTTTTCATTGATATCACAACTAAAAAACACTCAGCTGTTGACAGTCAACCTAGCAGTTCAACCAAGAGCATCAGTCTACTCTCATGATCTGATGACTGTGACATTGAAAGCTTGTCCTTAAAAAGTTGTCCTTGGGTTTTTTAGTGTTCTATGTAAACAATTTCTACTCCAGTATCCTCAAGGCTGGCTATCCTTCCTAATTTAAACCTTTCAGAACTTTAAAATGTTATTCAGGACTAGAAGAATAATTGTAGAAAATTTAGTTTTAAGTATGTTTAAATACTTTGCATATAGTTTAATCTTCAAATGGTGTGTCCAAACATTCAAATATTAACAATGGACAGATCCATTTTTAATTATTTTACTACTTTATCTTCTATATTATCCTAAACTAAAATAAATTTTGTTGGATTAAATAGTCAAATTAGAATAGTTGTTAAGTACAGTTGTAGCCACATCTAAATATAACCTCTAAATTGAAAAATGACACCGCTACACGGGAATCAAATCATGAACCTTTGGCTTTATACATCAATGCTCTTACTGCCGAGCCATCTATGAGTCATCCTGTTCCCAAGGTCACTCTTTTTTCAAATTTTAAAGCAAAGTCTATGATGGACGTGCAGAAATCGTCAGCTTTATATAAGAGCTCAATTAAGATGGCGAGCTATAAGATGATGCAGCCTCCTTCAACTTGGAAGGGCCTTATGCTGCCAATAGTATAATGATTGTGCATATCTTGATGGATAAATAGCCAATCTATTCTAAATTGTTTTACACGTGCCTGAACTATGTGTAGTATTATCTGTCTGGGCCTTTATGTTGTTTTCACAAGAGGTAGTTTTGTGATTTATCTAATTATTGGCAGCCGTAAAACTTTGTTATATTAACATGATTATAATTTTTTTTAGGTTGAAGTCTCATTTTTATTCGGAATTTGGCTTGGCTGGCACAGATGACCTGGGTAACTGTGAACTCCTCCAAAAAAGGGCAGCACGATTCAGTAATAGTCTGAAGACCCCATCCCCTTCTCCTGGAATCCCTCAGCGGCGCAAGCGACCCTTGAGTCTTGGTTCAAGCTTCCATTCTTGTCTGCACGATGACACCAATGCCGACATTGACTGGTCAGAGTTTCATGTTGTTGGCACATGCCAAGACCTGGAAAAACCTTATCTGCGCCTTACATCAGTAAGTGTAAAACATTCAATTATAATTTAAGATTAAGATATTTGGAAAATTATATAATATTTGTCCAAGCTAAATAATGAACTAGATGCTTACTCCCAATGTTTTTAAATGTAAAATTATGATAAACATTTTTTACACATAATTTATTAAATGTTATCTTAAGAATTGAGTGAATAATTTACTTACTTTATGACATTAGGAACCAAGTTCATTGCCACACTTATAAAAGCACGCCACCTATCCATATCTCAAGCTAGTTTTATCCATTCCACCTCACTACACCTCATCTCATTAAAATCTTGTTTATAGGTTAGTTAATGTAGTTAGACAGAAAGTTTTTTTTTCAAAGCATCGCATCTTATCACTCATTCATGCTATATGTTGATGAACTAATTATACTAATGGTTAAATTAGGGAATAGGAAAGTTATATAATCATGAAGTTAACCCACATTTGCATGGAAGGAGAGTGAAAAAACATTTTTAAAAACCATCCTCAGTACAATTGATCAAGATTTGAACTTCAATCTCCCCTTCATCAACAGTCTAGCCTACTGCAAGTGTAGTGCATTAGACCACACGCCCACCAAAGCAGGTGATAAGATAATGTCATATTTTTTTTATCCACACACCCATCATATTTACCCGAGTCCATGACAACCCTGAATCTAAGGCTGGGGACACAAGAGTGTATCGTTTATGCGCATTGTAATGTGCATATATTTAAACGCACATTTTTGGACAAAACACGAGCATCAGCATTTGAAAGACTCGTGAAGGTAATATGGACATTAGTGAAATTGTACTGTTTTTTTATATGGTAGATAAAAATTTAAAAACAAAACACAAAGTTAAGAGGTTGTGGGTTCATCCTATAAATAGTGAATAATGTATTTATGACCAATATTATACTTTATATGTGTGTCTTAAAGCAGATCATGATAGATTTTTCAATTATCTCTGAATGTCTCCAAGCTCATTTATGAACTGTTAATATGTTTAAAAGATCATATAAGGCATCAAGATACAAATATGAGGAATTCAATATCACCTGAAGAGATGCTGGTAGTAACATTAAGGTAAATACTTTATTAAACAAAAATAATACTGAACATAATGACACAAGGGGGAATAAACATATTGGTAAATACTAAGCCCTTAGGGTCATTAGTTAAAAGGACTCATCTTGTGGTGATGAAAAGTATGAACTCGCTGAAGCTGATGATAGATCTGGGAATTAAACCGTATGACATTCGCTTTGAGGTAAGCATGCTTCTTTGGTATTACATTTTTTTTAATTCTGAAGAAACTGCACCATTTGAAGTCTAAAGGTAAATTTTTGATCAGGATCCAGACCCCTGACTGTAGGAAGAATCAAGTAAAAAAGGCAATATCTTTATCATCTTCAGGTGTGTTCTTTCTTGGCTTGTGGGATTGCATAGATACTAGCAATTTATCTTCTATGTCACTTGGCTTAAATTTTTTTGGAGCTGGCTTATTTGATGTGGACGGAGCGGCTGTATGAGGACTTAAATCAATACTGTCTGCCTCCATGGTATTGTGATGTTCATTAGCTGCTTTGTCGTTGTCTAGATTTTAATTTTAATTTTAATTTTCAATACTACTAGTTGTAGCCTGTGGATTCATGCTTTTTTTTTTCAGAAATGATAATTGCTCCCCGTAGATAGAGCTTTTCACTTTCTTTGCACCGGTACCTGACTTGTAGTATAGTGATTGCTTTTTGAGATTTCATACATAGTTATCTCTGATTGTTCTCCACTTTGACATGACATCTTGCACTGCAACAATAAATTTTGTTTTGAATATCTTGCCAGTGGACGCAGTTTTAAAGACTACAGTTACAGAATTGGTAGATCTACTGTAAGTAGAATAGTACAAACTGTATGCAGAAATATTTGTGAAGTAATGAAAGAGAAATGCACACCTACACCCAATGAAAACAACTGGAAAAATGTAGCAGGAGGGTTTCAAGATAGAGCTAATTTTTCCAACTGCTTTGGAGCAGTTGACAGGAAACGTATAAGAGTTGCTAATCCTGCAAGAAGTGGCTCATTATACATGAACTAAAAACATTTTTTTCCCTGTGGTATTGTTGGCTCTTGCTGATTCCAACTACAGCTTCACTTATGTAGAGTGGGATCATTTGGTAGGATGCAGACTCTACTATATTCAGGAATTCATCACTTTGGAAATAAAAAATAGAACAGAAAACTATCATGATTCCTGAGCCGACATGAGTACCTGGTATAGAAATATATATAGCTTTTTCTTTTATTGGAGATGAAGCATTTGGATTGTCAACACATTTGCTTAGACTGTACTTCAGTACCCACTTACCAAGAAGTAAGAAAGTTTTCTACTACAGACTATCAAGGGCTAGACCCTACTTAGAATGTACATTTGGCATACTAGCCAATAAATGGAGAATATTTCATAGGTCTATTGGTGTTTACGTTGATTTTGCTGTTTACATTGTTAAAAGTTGTTGTGTTCTCCACAGACAACACAAATGTCAACCAAACTAACAATTGTTACCATGAAGCTTTAACTAACTATTCTATCAGTAATGAGGAGGAACTACCATGGCGTTATGCAAGAATTTAATATCTGATATTGGTGACCTGGCGGTCTAGGGGCAAGGTGTCAGACTTCTATGCTGGCGGCCGGGGTTCAGTCCTCAGTCCCGGTACAGATTTATCTGATTACCAAAACCTAACCCTTCCTTCACCTCTGACAAGACATCTTGTTGAATGTAGGGAATGCCAGGCCTCCACCGTGGTTCGGATTCCACGTTAAACTGTAGGTCCTCCATTTCATCTCACAATCACACATTAGCCTAAGTGTGTATAACCCGATCGGGTAGTAAGACGCGGTGCTAATAATAATAATAATATCTGATATTAAAATATACAGCAAATGTATTTTTTAAATCAAACATTTAATGCTATATTAAATTCTACTGTACTTATTAATTTTTGCTCTCCTTGTGATCTTGTCAAAAAATCCTTAAATAAAGATGAACACACCTCAACACATTCTGAATGCTTCTTATGTTTGTCCTTATGATCTTCATTTTCAGTATTTCATAACAATTCTCTTTTCTCTACTTGACTTATTAATATTTCAGTCTCAAAGTTTGCCATTAAAAAAATACCACTACTTCAAGGACTTTTTTAACGTATGTTAATTTATCACAAGTGTGGCTTCCTACTAGTTCTCGAATGTATTGTTACAATGCATGTCATGATGTCATTAATATGTATTGTAGCTTAAATGTGTTGGTAGAAAATGTATGTCCGTATGTACGTGTGTTAAGAGATGCACGCATTGATAGTGTGTGGGCTCCATTTTTAATATGCTTCCACAACGCGTCATGACGCACATTGCAATGCATGTACATTGTTTGCTCGTGTCT
Source organism: Timema californicum (assembly GCA_902141385.1). NCBI lineage: Eukaryota > Metazoa > Arthropoda > Insecta > Phasmatodea > Timematidae > Timema > Timema californicum. Next base: position 165,611 of record CABFOW010000795.1, on the reverse strand, counting down.
CCCCAGCCAAAAATGACCCCTAGTTTTTCATTGGTTCAGGATAGATTTTTTGTAAGGGGTATTTATTCGATCATGAATGAAGAAAATAATAATTATGGTAGACTTATTTTGTAATGTTAACAAATGATTTTTTATTAAAAAAACAAAACAACTATGTTGACTTAAAATCTAATTGGGGTTGCAGAATTTCCAAGGAATTTATTTTTTGTCGCAAATATTGCTTTTGCATAAGAAGGTTAATTTTGAAAATGTTTGTAAAAACAATTAGAAGTTAATATTTATTATGACAAATGATAATCGTTAATGAAAATCCGAGTCTCATACATACCCTAATTAATTACACATTAATTCATTTACACATTGTTTTAAATTTTTGGAAATATACCTTTATCATTTGAAGAGACACATTGAAAACACACAAAAGACATACTATGGAACTACATGCTTCTAGAATAATCTATTAATATTGGATATCTCAAATTTAAATTAAACCTGGATTTGGATTCATTGAGTTTAGCTCAAAATTAGAATCTATAAATCATGGTTTCTTAACAAATTTATGTATTTAGACCAGAAAACAGTTTTTGGTAGAGTGAATATTCTAAGTTGTAAAGGAAATATGTGGGAACAGTTGTTTCATTTACAGGGAATATCTTGTATTAAAAAAAAATAGGCATGTCTAAATAATAATCAACCTTTGCACTTTAATTAAAAGAGTGGTAGAATCTTTATTTGATGTTTCACCTCTTTAGGTTAGATTTTGTTTAGGTAACCTAATAAGATAATTAACATATTTTTTTAATATTTTATCATTTGATTGGACTTAGACTTAGTATAGCAGAATATTCAACACACACTCAATTTAAAACACCAACACAGTAAGCCTAATAAAATAAATGATTTGATTTGAACTTATTTTTAATTAAAATATTCTGTTCAATTTTATTAAGCATCAAATTTGAATAGAAATAACCTAGTTTAAGATAAAATTCGGATCCAACTCAAAATTTTATTCGGGCATGAGATTTGATTTGGATTAAATTTGAAATTTCTTTTAAGTATGAGATTTGATTCATATTTGATGAGTCAGCTGGCCAAGATTTGAATTTGATTCAAAATTGAAAATCTTCAATTCACACAAGCTTACAGAAAATCATTAAAAAATATAGTTGAAGAATTACGCTCGGACATGGGAATCTAACCCATCTTAAATGTGGCTGGATGCCAAGCCAAAGTTTGTAGGTTTAATTCTCGGTTTCAGGTGTCATTTTTTATTTATTATTTTAACTTTTGCACTAAAACAGTTATTTAATCAATGCTACATATGTGAGAGACTTTATAATCTAATTTTTAAACCAATCACAACTTTGTTTAAAAAAATGTGTGAACAATAATAACTGTAAAAATAAGATGAAAACAATCCCAAAATATTAACAACTTGGTACTCTTTACCTTTACTGCTTTAATTAAAATGATAGAAATTTTAGTCTACATGATATATATAT
>CABFOW010000795.1:97716-161236 GCA_902141385.1 Timema californicum | reverse complement strand
GGTTGAACCCTGAGTACTCCACCACTGACAAGCTAGACTAGATGAGGCTGATATTTATTCAATGTACCTACTGATCCGGGTAGTTTTATTTTTAAATTTGACATGTCTTAAGATAAGTGCAGTTAAATGAAAGCAAAAATATTAACATCTACCACACCAAATTTACTACCAAAAGATAAAATTGATGCAAATACTTTTAAACTAGAAACAAAAATATTCCATATTAATTACTTAGACAGTTTAGTTTGTTAACAAAAGAGTTCATTAAATATAAAATGCTATTTAAATTCTTCCAAATGTATGAAAACAAGTCCTAGGTACTTCTAAAAAAATACACGTACAATTTATTGCAAAGATAGTTATTACTAATATTGGTTATAAGGTGAGCCTGTGGAGGCTAGGAGGGCTTTTCCAGAAACACTTTAGCATTGAAGCCTTCATAAGCTGTGGCTAAACCTGTCGTAGTTGGATATGATCGGATCATTACAAAGTTAGTCGAAACTTGAAGGACTTTTATATTGTGATCGGGAGTGGAACCGTAAATAATCATTTTTATATTTTGGTATTGTAGCTATGGTATAAAAAAGAAACACTATATCTGTGAAACTGTAAAATATCATGAGAAATAGAATTTAGAAATACAAATTAATTTAATGATTACAATAACCCAGGTGACCTGGTGGTCTAGGGGTAAGGTGTCAGACTTCTATGCTGGCGGCCGGGGTTCAATCCTCGGTCCCGGCAAAGATTTATCTGACTACCAAACCCTTCCTTCACCTCTGACAAGACCTCTTGTGAATGTGAGGAATGCCAGGTCTCCACCGTGGTTTGGATTCCACGTTAAACTGTAGGTCCTTCATTTCATCTCACATTCACCCTACCATTTGCACATTAGCGTAAGTGCGTATAACCCGAACGGGTAGTAAGACGCGGTGCTAATAATAATAATAATAATAATACAATAACCCAGCATGCACTGATATATTATGTTCTCCTCACTTAGGGTCACGCCCAGTAAAGCAGTAAGAATCTCATGTAATCAGGTGCCAGTGACGGAATGTTTGAATATGAATGAGATTCATGTACACTAAGCATGGCTTTTCAATAACGGTCTTCTATCTTCTCCCAGAAAGAGCGAATAGATTTCCGAAAGGCCTTAGGTTTCTCTTCATTACCCCATTAAATTAATCTGTAAATATTTACTAAGCTTAACGGAAAAATAACTATTTTTTTTGTTTATATAAAGATATCAAGTCATTAAATAAATTAATACACATATATACAAAACATTTTGATACTAATAAAGATCAATTAGACAACTGAAAAGAATAAATTAATAACATTTTTGAAAATTATTGATCATTTTTGGTATGAGATTATTTTTAAATATGATAAATGCTATTAAACTAGTCCGGTAAGATGGTCTTGAGTAGGAGTATTTAACAAATACAGTATTTATTCTATGTTTACTAAACAATAAGAACATAACTAAAAACTTCTTAATGAAACAAATAGCCGAAACTATTGTTAATTCATTTTAGTGGGGATAGTCCCTCTTAGATATCATATTCTGAAAATTGAAAAATGACACCTGGACACGGGAATCGAACCCGGGACCTTCCAGAATATGATAAAAACTTCTTAACCAATATTCATCACGAACTGGAAAATTAAACATTGATAATTTATTTCCAGTGTTAGAATGTGTATTTTCACAACCTTTATAAGCACACTTGTCTCTTCCTTTACTAGTCGCTTTGTTCTTCAAACTAGAATCCATCCTTTACCAGACACAGTACCTACTGAATAGATGCTAGTATTTCCTTTTCTCTCTAGAAATTATTGGTAATGGTGCTGTTTGGTGTGGCGGGTCATTGATCCTGGTCGGGGAAGGGAGGAGGACAGTAGAGTACTACTGAGTGACATTGTAAGCACTTCTTCCTCGCCCTTGCAAGTCTGCTTTTGGGACAGGTTTATTATATTTTACAATGGTGATGGGTCATTTACAACATTGCCAGTTCCTCTAAGAAAACCTACTCTTTACATTGGGACCTAAGTCTAATAATGAATGGTTTCGTGGCGCGAAAACACAAGTCCAAAATTGAAAGAAGGTTTTTCAGCGCTCCTCTCGGTGACTCGACAGAACTACAGTTCCCATTGTTCCAAACTGGACTGAATTTTTCCCTATCCCTCATTCCCTCTAGTTTTATTCCTTTCTCTATGTTCTTAGTAACCTTAATGCTTTTTTAAAATGAACCTCAATTGTATTGGCATGGAAAAAAACTTTTATTATTTTATAGATCTTTGAAATAATTTGTTACAGGCCCCTGATGCATCAATGGTGAGGCCAGTGGACATTTTGAAGAACTCTCTGTTGAATGTGAAGGAGCGCTGGAAAAAGAATCATGACTACCGCTACGCTTGTGATCAGATGAAGTCCATTAGACAAGATCTCACGGTTAGCTTCATAATATATCAAGTGTATTTCCTATGCATGCACAATAAGCATTTATTGCTTGCCAAGCTAATCATACAATTATCGAATGTTGATATACTTCATTCTCTTTTTGTAATTGTGGTGCCATCAACTATTCCCACATGCACATACTTTGTAGTGTATTGGCCCAAATATAAAACGACCCTAAAGTTTTGAGGTTTTCTTCATGAAAAATAAATGGTCTTGAATATATTCCGACCTGACATTATGATTGTAACAGAGTTAAAGACTTAACAACTTTGACACACTTTCTTTTTTAATTAATTAAGGTTAAGTGAGAATAAAATTACCTTAATTATTATTTAAAGCTACCAGTCCTCACTCACTTGCAAATCTGTCATACATAACTTTTTTTACCAGTAACACAGCACGAACTAACATTGACCTACTGAATTAACAGTTCACTGATACTCAAGACTAGAAATATTAGACACACGCGGTTCCAGAACTTTCAAGCATGATCACTACCAAAAGATTACATAAAAGGAGAAGAACAGGAGTGGCAAAGGTTCAAAAAGTCCATGTTGGAACAAAAAGGTACAGGAAGCAGTGAATGCTAACAAAGCATTTAGAGAATGGTTCACAAAAAAAAACCAAGAAAGATTGAGGATAAGTAGGCCCTATAAGGAGAAAAAAAAGGGGGGAGAAAAACCTGGATGAAAGAGTGGACCAAAGTGCTACAGACTGATGTGGAAGAAAGCAAGGAGATATTGTGTTGTCAAGTGAGCTAAAGGAGAAGGGAAAATAGGAAAGGGGTCTGTTCAGTCTCTGAACTCTATATATTTAATATTGTAAAATAGCTTTTGTGTAATAATTTGTTTAACATAGTCTTTTTTATATATAATGCTTTATAAATAATGGTTTTGTATTTGTTGTTTATTCTTTGGACGTTTTCCCGCTGCTTTTGATAGCTTCCCTCAGTTTTGTGAGCGTTGAAGGGGAGAGAGAAGAAAAAGTTATTTGTTTTTTTAGCGAGAGCAGTTCAGTTGAGCGCGGTACTCAGGACACACGATTGTTTGCCAGAATGGTTGCACTAATTTATTCACAAATCGGTGTCCGAGTGTGAGTTGGGTGTTTCAGGCCCTAAAGTGGCCTTCTTTATCAAGGAACAACAAGAGTTTGAAATACGCTTCTAAGTCAGCCCCTTTTTTCCCCATTTCTTCCTACTCTTAACACAGCAACCCACAAGGTAGGCCTCCATTGTCAGCAAACCTCATTTGGACGAGGTAAGCAATTCCTATCCCAATTTTATATCGAATACATTCCACTTTCCTTGTTTTCACTGGTTATTTTAATTGTTTGTTGGCTGGAATGAACAAGGTCCGAATGATGGATGAAAAAGGAATGATAATGGAGAGGGATGAGGAGGTAAAGAAGTTGGAGAAATCGTATTTTGAGAAATGTTGAACCCAGAGGGAGAAGGATTGGTACGAAAGAAGAAAAGAAATTGGATGGAAAGATGGAGGATGAAGTGGCAGACCTAACCTGGAAGGAGGTAGAAGAGGCCTTGAAAAGGATGAGGAAGGGAAAGGCACCAGGAGAGGATGAACTCACATTGTAAATGTTAACGGCAGTAGGAGAAATGGGGCTACAGTAGAGCTGGGCAAGGTCCTGAACTTCTGGAAAGTTTGGGAAATTGGTCGTTCCCGAAACTTGTGTGGGAAAAATTATTTACATAGATCTTTCAGGAAAAAAAAAGAAGTGCAGTTAAGGACGTCTATCAATGTCAAATTTATATTTAACTTTCACTAAATATTTTAATTTATTACATTTAAATTAACCTTTGGTTAAGTAGATGGATACCCAAACTAAAACTTCAGTCACTTTTATTAACTACTTTACAAGACAGAGCCTCATTAAATAACATAACCATAATACATATAATTGAAGGAAATATTTACACCCGAATATATTTTAGGTAAAAACCATATTTTTTTGTGCAAAACGATAATTAAAGTGGTTTTTTATTGTCAGATTATGCACAAAATACATATTTACCACAATTATTTGCATGAAGACAAGTCCATTATGTAAATATTATTATATTTGGGGTAAAATGATAATTTTGGAATGCAGCAGCGCTTTTTGTGAGAGGTTTACAAACTAAAACATAAGAGGTTACCGGGCTTACTGGCTCAGTTGAGAAATGTTTTTGTTATTCTTATATATATTACTATGGCTCACTTTTATTGATTCGGTTTAGGTTTAAAATTTTAATGTTTTACTAAGTAAGTATTAATTCAAATTCACAACTTGAGTTTTTTTTAAGACCTTTTAAATTCATCTTAAATCTATTTTAAGAAGTTATTTATATACATACCAAAAATGCTTAGGCCCTAATTAAAAAAACCCAGTTATAATAGTTGCATTAGGTCTACATTTTTTAATTGACATTTGGAAATTCCATGCTCCTTTCTCAATCATTGGGGCTTTCCATTAAAATGTAAACAAGATGAGAATCTAAAAATACATGCACACTTAAGTAATGTTCTGTCATAAAACATTAAGCTCTGCTCATTGTTTCATTTCTGGCCGCACTAACAATTACATGGAAATCATGAATTTGTGCATTAAAAGATTACCTGTTATGTGTTAAAATTTGTATGTATGTAATGATTCTAAAAATGACATAAAATCCATAATGAGAGTAAAAACAAAATAAATGCAAAAACCTCACAAAATAGCATGAACTGTAAAATCCTTCAAATATGCACACAAAACACCCAATAAAAGTTATGTTTTCGATATCAGGGTGCCATAAAATGTGTTTGTATAGAAGCTACCATTGGGGGAGTGGTGTCATCCCCCACCCCCCCCATTTCGATTACAGGCTTGAATGTTGGGAATATATTTCACTCAGCCATCAATGCTTGAAGTGGCAGCATTGTCAGCCAATGTTTTGTTTATGGTTTAGTATTTTTTATTATGGCTTTCGTGGCTGGTAGACTATCACAGTTTTATGTAAATTATTATTCAAATTATCTATCATATGTTGTACAGCCAATGCCTTAATTAGGGTTTTGTTAAATTTGGAAGGCATAAATGCAGGGAATGTTAGGCAACATTTTATTGTTTTCTTATCGAAAGTTCTTACTGATGAATTACATTGAAGTTAGTGTTAATGTTTGACTTCTGAAATACACATTAATTTTTCTAGCAAGTATCCATACTAGTTTGAATTGAACTGATGTATCTTATTTCATTGTTTATTAAAATAGGCTTTCATAAAATCAATCAAAATAGGCTCAAAGCAACAATGAAGGAAGAGGAGAAATAGGGCTGTGTTACATTGTTACAACTCTTATAATTTTTCATTTGATTAAGTAGACTACATTAAACAAAAAATAAGTTATTTTTCACCCTTTAACATTCTCAAATTTGGGATACATTTTTAATTTGTTATTTAGGGTTCAATTTGCATGCAATTTTGTATAGCCATGTTGTTTAAAGTGCTTGTAATACTATACTGATAAAAACGCCGCTCTTTGGGCGTCAATAATAATAACTATGTGATCAATCACCCCGCTTCGGGCGTCGATTGATACACAACGGATTAATTCCCAGATAAAAGATGATGTGATGACTTTAGGTTGTCTTAAGCTCCGTGATCGAGCGCCTATCATCACTGTACGGAAAAGATACCGTTTAATCAGCTGTCTATAGCCCCGTGTTCGAGCACTAATTAAATCGGTATTAATATTATTAAAGAAAGAGAAATGTTGTTGGCTGTTTTTTCACACACGGTTTATTTTAATTACACCAGTAAATTACTTGTACATATTTAAATTAAATGTTTCTTATCACTGCACACTTGTGATANCACTATGGTCTATATATGACATACCCCTTGCATCTTCTCCCTTGGTCAACAAAGTAAAAACTAACCAATAGACAGAGTCCTGGCGACACATTTTGTGAGAGCTAGCTTCTTATTGGTATAAAGAAATGGCGTGTTCTGCCAAATACTATGAACTTTTTTCCTTTAACAGGAAGCAACGCAGTTGATATTTTAACAAGAAAGAAGGTATAAAAAATATATTTTAGGGTGAAGTCCTTTTCACCTCATTCTGAGAAACGCGTGTTTGTTCATGGATGAATCTTAAAAGGATACTTTACCTATATTACTTTAAAGAAAAACTACCTTCATCCATGACTTTTTACATAATTTAGATTAATCCAAATCAATACATTACATGCTGATTTCGAATTTGCCACAAGCTATTTAGTCAAATTTCAGGGGAAGCCCCTTCACCCTCACACACTAAATTACACTATGTTTTGAATATTTTATTGACTTACCAGTATTAATATTTTAGGGCAACTTCCAATGGGTTATGAAGCAGGACATTGGTAGACTGGTATGAAAATACTGTAGAAATATCGATAACTACCATTTTTTGTTGCTTTATTTTACAGTTGAAAATCTTTTTTAGTAAACATGGCCAGATTGCTAATTTTATGATAAAGTTACGAGTGAGTTCTACAGTTTAAGGGGCTTACTAGTTAAATATTGCTTCCAATTGTGTGATAATAAAGCAGCGGTTTCCAACCTGGGGGTCACAGCATGTTTTGGGTGGGGTCAAATTATAGATGTTTTAGCTTTATATTTACTTTTTAAAGGATTTTAATGATTTTAGGAAGATGCATTATTCTAAAAGAAATGTAATTTGTTAAAATGCTAAAAACAACCTAGTTACTGCTTAGGTTCATTTTGACTATTTTATTCTCATAGCTTCTTTCTGACTTGGATTACTGTGGCAGCCTTGTAATGCTGCTCGCATAATATAAAATCATCCTCCAACTCCGGGCTTGTTGATTCTCTTTTACTACATATTAGTCGCATATAATCATTATTATAAGCAATTTATAATAATTAAAAAAAGCAATAGTGGACATGCGGTTTAATGTCACACTCTTTTGGTTTGGTTTGTTAGTGAAGGTGAAGTAAGGATTTTAATGCTGGCCAAGACTAGTCTATCCTAATATCCCTCCAAGCAAATAAGTGTTAATTGTGTGCAAAGCTTCGAAAAGTCAAAGGTCAAGTCTCCTTAGACTTCAACATCTACAATAACCTTCGCATATTATAAAAATGTCGAAAGAAGGCCAAGACTTCAATAAATTTTAAAACGATTTAATTTTATCTTACTAAATATTACATTTTTCAATATTTGATAATTTTAAAACGGTTACTAAACAGTATTTTAACGCTGACTAGTAATTTAACTAAAACAACGTAAGCATGGATCATAAAACAGCTAAGTGAATGTTAATATATTATATTTACTATCACCATCATAATTTTGTAAAAAAATAATAGCTCTAAAGAAATAACACCATGGTCACTGGTATGAAGCAGAAAAAGTACTTTAGTTGTCCTATCACCACAGCTCGCATTTAATGTTTGTTACATAATATTACATCTCTTTGGAATTATCTGTGACAAATTTATAAGTGCATTTTGACACATAAGTTTTTCAGAGCTTCTTCGCATGTTCTTTATTATTCAAAATGACTGATACAGAAAGTAGGAAACGAAAACAGAATATAATTATTATCAGAGAAATCCTTATAAAAAACATGCATATGTAATGTTTGCAAAATAATATAAACTCCATGATGTAAGTAAAAATTAAAAATTAACTTAGAATCAAATAGCCAAAGATATTATTTATACTTTTTATTGAGAATTACTCCATCTAGATATCATGTATGAAATAAAGTGCATGGAACAAAAACAAGTGGTAATAAATAAAATGATAGAATATTAGGAAAATAGTAGAGCACAAATAAAAGTAAAAACACTAACACATATTTACACACACATTTTGATGCTATTATAACATCTTCCTCAGGAAGTAGTAGTATCTTTGACTGAGTCTACTCTTACGTCCTGAGGAAGATGTTATAATAGCATCGAAATATTGATGTGTGTGTAAATATGTATTAGTGTTTTTACTTTTATTTGTGCTCTATCATTTTATTTATTACCAATTCCATCTAGATATCATATTGTGAAAATTGAAAAATGTCACCTAGACACGGGAATTAAACCCAAATCGAACCAAAGGACTCGTGTTCGATTCCCGTGACCAGGTGTATTTTTTCAAGTTTCAGAATAAAACTTAATTGTTAAGTTACTAAGCTTATCAGTAAGCCTGTGTGGATTAGTTATTAGTATAGTCCTTAGGTAACAAATAAGGAAATTTTCCTGGCCCTTGTTACTGACAATATCTAGAAAAATAATTAATTTAAAAAGTGGCGTTTAGGTGATATAAAAAAAATCCTAGGTAGCTTCAACTTTGACTTTTCTTCGCAAGTTTCAAGATTCACTTTGACTTCGCTTCACATTTAAAAAGTGGCCTTCGCACACTCCTAATAAAGTCAGTTAAATTTGTTAATCTAAAATACATATTCACAAATCTAAATAAATATATTTAAGCTCAATTGGATATTTAGCTCAAATGCAGGTAAACTGAAATAAATAATTTTTTTTTAAATCCCCCACCCCCTTGTCACCAATATATTTCGTGCAACACCCCTGATTGTGATTGACTTATCAGAAAAAAAGATGCAATGTTGTCAACTTCCGGGTCCTGATTATGAGCTAAGCAGTTCAGAGCACTATCCTTGTGACGATTATAAACTATTTTGGTACATATAATGATATAGCTGCTGCATGCAGTCTTTAAAGGACTAAACACTAAACACTATCTAAAGGGTGTGATTATAAGCCAAACCACAGTTTAATAGGCTTTTTGTTTGGGGGGGGGGGAAGGGCCTATTTTCAGATCAATACAATAAACATATAACATTTCAAGACTTAAGTCAAAATAAATAAAACTGGTCAATTCTTAATTCAATTTGAGTCTAAATTATTCAATTATTAATTCTTCAATATTTACAATCTGGCTAATTTTTAATTCAATTTGAGGCTAAATTATTCAATTATTAACTCCTCAATATTTACAATCTTAGGCCCAATCTTACAATGTCACGTTAAAGTCCTCATAGCTTGACCATTCGTAAAGTCTAACCTTTGGTTAAACTCGTTGCTATGTTTTACACTATTTTGATGTGCTCGTTAGGTTACGGATGGGGTGCATTCCATTAGTTCTTATCATTAAGCTTCTCGGAGCACTAGATTTCTCTCAAAGCTTTTGATTGGCTTAATTTGAACCAATAGATTGTAAATAACTATTTAAATGTCTGTGAAGTTATGGAGTTGTTAGGGAAAACAGATTAAAGTATAATACATGCATATGTTGTTTATAACATGTTATGTTATTCAATAATCATATCATATCATACCTACTCTGTTTATTTTAACGCTATTTTTAAGCATCAAAATAATTAAATATCTAAACAGTAGTCATAGTCAATTTTTAAACATACAATTTAATATTCAAATAAAAACCACTCTTAATTAACCATAGATGTGTACTGGAGAGGAGAAAGTGAAGAAAAAACATGTCCCATATTTAAGCCTACAGCTAATTGTCAATTACTAATAACTCTGGACAACAAGAAATGACCTCTAAATTTTAAAGTGAACCCATTGAAAAGAATTTACACATTTTGAATAGGAAAGAAGAGCCTGTAGGGCTAAGCCAAAATAGTTGTAATAAAAGTCAATAACAGGAATTAAAAACTTCTGCCCCACGTCCCCGACTTACAAATCACCCTATAAAAACTTGCCCAAAAGAAATTTTGGCATCCCAAATTAAAGAGCTATATTAAATAGAAGGAATAAATTGGACATAGGGGGTGGGGTGGGGGGGGGGAAGTGATCAAAATTGAACACGAGTAAATTTATTGATAGTATGCTGCTTTAGCATGTACACCAAAGTGGTACATACCGAGTTCATTGAAAGTTAGAACTATAACTCCACAAATCTATTATTAGGTAATCATTAGTGAAACGTCTATTTAACTACAGGCAGACAATATTAAAACCAAGAGAATCCATAAATAACTGTCCACAGTTTTCTTAAAATAATAATGTAATCTCACTTGAATAATAACAATTGCCATAAGACAATATGGCGGAATGTTTGGATGTTAATGTGGACTTTAAAATACTAATCAGAAGGTAGACCTAGTGTTAACTTTATGGGCACTTTAACAAGGATGCTAGCTCTAACTGAACATTCTAAGATCCAAAGTAGTGGTCGTTATCACTTAACCTTATGTTTAGCCCTAACGAATAGAATAACATGACGTAAGAATGGGCCTAAATCTTTTTTTATGCTTATCTTGCGTCAAAATGTTATTTATATACCTTCAGTAGTATATTTGTGAATAAAGAAATAAGACTAAAAGAAAAATTAGCCAATTCCAAATTAAGAGTTAAGAATCAATGTGTCGAAAAAATTAATATTAAGATTTATTCTCAATTCAAGGACTTACTAAAAATAAAGTAATCACTCTTCCATGTGCGATTATGAAACTAACTGTACCACATTGAGACAACAGGGATCAAGGTTAAAAAGCTTATAGGCATTTTACACTAAGTATCCCATTAAAACAAAAAAAAAAGTTTTTAATCTAGCCATTTATACTTGTTTAGTGCTAAAAATAATGAACAACATAGATTGTTGTGTGTGCTATTTTTAGGTTCAAGGTGTGAGGGACCAGCTGAGTGTGGAAGTGTATGAGGTCCATGCTAGGATAGCACTGGAGAAAGGAGATCATGAAGAGTTCAACCAATGTCAAACACAGTTGCGCATGTTGTACCCTGAGGTGGGGGGAGCTAACCAAATGGAGTTTACAGCGTACAGAATTCTCTACTATATGTTCACTAGTAATACTCAAGGTAAGGCAACATTTAAACTAAAATAGGCTGCAAATAAATGTATTGGCTATAACTTTGTGTCCTTTTTCACATTCCTATTCACAGCTTTTATTACCGGATTTACCCGCCTCGGTGGCGTAGTTGGCTAACGGGCTTGTCGTGTTGAGCTCGACTGCTGAGTACGGGGAGATTGAAGTTCGAATCTCGGTCGGGTGAACTGGGGGTGGTTTTTTCCTAAATGGTTTTCCACTCTCCTTCCACGCAAATGCGGGTTCACTTCCTCTAATTCAACCTTCCCAATTCCTATTCCTTTAGAGTAATTAGTACTTAAAGCGTATAACCCGAACGGGTAGTAAAACGCGGTGCTAAATATTATTATTATTATTACCGGATTTAAACATAAATAATTAATAACAAAGCAAGGTTAATATTATCTACTGTTTGGAAGAAACCTATGAAAACAGTGTAGAAATAATGTACAATAATTTAAAGTAAGTGGTATGGAAGGAAGCCAACCTGAAAAGAAAGCCAAGTTATGCCAAGACAGGAACAAATACACTCCTCTCTTTATTTATTCTTCTTTATTAACTTTTCACACTTATTTTCACTACACAGTTACACCGTGTTTTTTAATTTTTGGAGATGCTCATTTATTTTATCAAGAGAGAGACAAATAACATAGTGAAATATATAATATATAGGGCCTATTTACATACATACACTTTATCTGCTGCATGCAGTCCTAAACGGTACATTTGTTACACACTATCTAAGAGTGTGATTATAGGCTACACTATGCCTAATAAATTTGAAAAGTGACTGAAAACTTAGTGTTTTTAAATGACAGGTTGCTAAAATTACATAACATGATGAAGGTTTAAATAGATGGGTAGCTTAGTGTAAAAAATTTTTAGAAAACATTCTAAAACTTTAAATCTTGAGTAAGTAGTAGATAAAATTTATCTAATCCATCTGATTTATAAATAAAACATGTAAATCTTAACTCATATATGATATGAGTTAAGATTTTGATGTTTTATTTATAAATTAGATATTTCTACTATAAAGTTATGTTTTTTTAAATATGGATAATTGAAAAAGTAATAGGCCTATGATGCTGAAAGACACTTGACAAATTTAATTTTAAAAAACTATTTGTAACAAATTTTTGAAAATGTAAAAATACTTTATCGACTCATATTTAGTTACATGTAAAAGAATCAATAAATAGTTTAAAAAAACATTGTATAAAATATTAAAATATACTATACAAACCTTGTGTGGATTAACATAAAAATAAAAGTGTAAACTTATTAAAAACAATGAAGGTTAATATTACGTTAACATCTGCTTGTGAAATCAAGTTTGTTGAATAATGGTGCGATGTAAATAAGTTGAAAAGGTCAAGTTAAATTGGTATCTAAGTCTTACCTAAAATTGACGTCCCTTTACTCCTTTGTAAATCCATACCATATTCAAGGAAAATATAAATTGAGATTAAAGAAGCTATTAAAAAAAGTAAAAAGTAAAGATTAATATGAGAAATATACTATACCAGATTATAAAAGGAGAATATCCTTTATAGTATATTTCTCATATTAATCTTAACATTTTACTTTTATTAATAGCTTCTTTAATTTCAATTTACAGTTTCCTTGAATATCGTGTGGAAAATGATGTGCCGAAACATGTCGGATTAATTCTTCCAGAATTCTCCACCTGGTTTGGATTTACAAAGGAGTAAAGTGACGTCAGTTTTAGATAAGACTTGGATACCAATTTAATTTGACCTTTACAACTTATTTATATTGCACCACTATTCAACAAACTTGATTTGACAAGCATATATTAACGTAATTTTAACCTTATTGTTTTTAATATGTTATGCAATGGTGTTTTGACTCTTTATTGACTTTTATATGTAAATATGAGTCGATGAATTACTTTTACATTTTCGGAAATTTGTTACAAATGATTTTATAAGATTAAATTTGTAAAGTGTCTTTCAACATCATACTACTTTTTCAATTATTCATACTTAAAACAACATAACTTTATAATAACAATTTTTTTAATCAATAAATAAATAATCTAAGTCTTAACTCACATTAGTTTAAAAAGCAGATAGTAAAAAATTGTCTATATAATGTCTGGTTGTAAATAGATTCTCAAGTTTAAACCAGGTAGTAATTTGATTTGGTTACCCATTCATATGCATTCTCACCTGACCTGTTTCACAAAATAGTACTACCATTGCAAGAAACAAAAATTCTTTATCCTCTAAACTCCAACCAATTATTGCCTACTTGATTCTGAATATTTTGATACAAATGATTGTTCACCATTTGTAGGTAAAATCAAAGTTTGAATTTGAGATTCACATTTACAAAATAATGGATTTAACTGTCATTAATTCTCTCTTATTCTAAGTTTGGCTTATTTTTTGGGTGAATACAGTATTAAAAAGTACAATATAATTGCTTAATTTTATTATTACCACCATATGGATGTTAATCAACTATTTTTAAAGAATCAGACTTGGATTAAATTGACAGAAGGCACTTGAACTTACTTGTCTAATAATGAGGGTTGCCCTATTACAGACCTGACAACTATCCTCTCATCACTCAAGCCTGAGCACAAAGTAGATGAGTGTGTGTCTCATGCACTGGCTTTACGCTCGGCTTGGTGGTTGGGTAACTACCATCAGTTCTTTAAACTGTACAAAATGGCTCCACGAATGTCCAGCTATCTCGTGGATTGGTTCATAGATCGGGAACGCAAGGCTGCTCTCAAGACCATGATAAAGGCGTATGTATATGTAATTAATGGCATTAACACCAAGTTGGTCACCTTGATGTTCAACTATACTCTTAACATTGTTATGGGTATGTTGACCATTCGCAGGGCTATTAGTTTGTATATTGAACATTCACTCAGAGTATCCATGACAGTGTTCTGACACTGTTCTAGAATATCTTAACCATTCGCAGGGCTCCTAATTGACATTTTGTAGAGTATCAGTCAGTAGTGTGTTTGACTACTGAGCTGAGGGTACCAGTTTTGCTTCTCAGCATGACCAAAAATTTACCGTTGATAAAAATATGGGCATACCCTTTCACATTAATAAATTAACGGCCAGCAACTAGATGTTGTGCCTGTCCTAGTATTTAAGTTAGCTTATAAGGCATATGACGCTAAGACAGGCCTAGCAAGCCAATAGTGGAATATATATGAATAAAACACTGATTCAGGCCACAGGCTGGAAACACTAATAGATGTAAAAAAAAGCACCTATGCATGTAACCCGAATGGGTAGTAAGACGCGATGTTCTATACAACGTGTATCCAAAACATTGCATCAAACTTTGGCAGGCTATTCCTTGGGTGAAAATAGAATAATTCACATCAGCAACCTAGGGTCGATCTTAGATATTAAGGGCGGTATACACCCCTAAAGATAGAGCTAAAAATGACTATTGTGTGAAATATTATGAGAACTGCTTAGGGTACTACAACGAATCTTTGTATACTACTTATTGAAACCTTGATCACTGATAAACTAAATGTGATGTTACCATTACCCACCCCCATCATGTAAAAAAGAAGGGGTTGTAACACTTTTTACTGCAATAAAATTAGACAGAATAATTATTAACAATTTTGACTTAAGATTACAAAACAAGAATTAAAAATTAACAAAATAGGTGCACTGCAGTCGTTAAACCATTTTTACCAGCACGTGTGACTATGTATCACATACATTTGGTAAACAAGTCTGGTTTGTGTGTAGGGATGGAGAAACTCGGATACTTTTCATTCTTCATAAGCTCCAATGTGTTGCTATTTATCACATTAGTAAGTTATGCTTACACAGTTCACACTTGGGTGGGATTTTAATCATTACACTCACTGGAGTATTTAAAGCTAAATTAAGAAATACTAATTATAGTTTTTGTATATTTTAGTTCCTAGTTTCAAAAATATATTCTTAGCAAGTGTTCAAAATAGCAACCCCTAACGTCATTGCAATAATTGAGGTGGCGTATCAATGACTGGCGTAATCTTTCGAAAACACGTGATGTTTCTTGAACCTTATCACATGAAACACCTATCCTGGCTAACAGGTCTTCCTCGGATTCAATGGCTGTCTCGAACACCAAAGCTTTGGAAAGCTCCACAGAAAGAAGTCTAACGGATTAAGGTAAGGAGAGCGTGTTGGCCACGCAACACAGCTATACAGGCTGCTTACCTGGCAGGAATTATCACTTGTCTCTAAGTTCAAACTTGTGTGATTTTCTCGAAAACAGGGAAATCTAGACAGTTTCTCCAAAACACCTTTTTTGTTAATTTTTAATTCTTGTTTTGTAATCTTAAGTCAAAATTGTTAATAATTATTCTGTCAAATTTTATTGCAGAAAAAAGTGTTACAACCCCCTCATTTTTACATGATGGGGGTGGGTAATGGTAACATCACATTTAGTTTATCAGTGATCAAGGTTTCAATAAGTAGTATACAAAGATTTGTTGTAATACCTTAATCAGTTTTCATAATATTTCACATAATAGTCATTTTTAGCTCTATCTTTAGGGGTGTATACCGCCCTTAATACCTAAGATTGACCCTAGGTTGCTGATGTGAATTATTCTATTTTCACCCAAGGAATAGCCTGCCAAAGTTTGATGCAATGTTTTAGATACACGTTGTATATATTTAGGATATAAACACCCACACACCCACATTAGTGTAATTAGTACCTGTACATGTAAACTAAACAGGTAGTAAAATGCGGTGCTATTTATACACACACACACAAGTGTATTTTGGATTAGGGTGTAGATATAAACACAGTATGTATATATATATATATATATATATATAAAACCGCATCTTACTACCTGTTTTAGGTTACTTACATAGGTACTAATTACACTAATATATATACTCTGTGTGTGTGTGTGTGTGTGTGTGTGTGTGTGTGCATGCGTGCGTGTGCGTATGTCTTTATATATATTTTAGGAATTATGTTTTTATAAATATTTAAAGTATTTATTCTTTATCTATATTATAAGGCATATGAAGCTACGACAGGCCTAGTAAGTCGGCAATGGAAAATATATGGCTTGAATTAAAAATTGACCCATGCCAGAGCCTGGAAACAATAATCATTGTAAAGTAAAAGGGTATATATGTGATAGAACTCTTACATTATTCATTGATATAACTCTATAAGGAAAACCTCTTTTCAGTTTATGAGGTAATTGTATTATATTTGGAAGAAGGTATAGGAAAGGTGGATAGAAACATATAAAAGGGGGGACAAACCTAATATGGCCTTTACAATGAAAAGAAAAACACAGTTCACACTTTACACTGCTGTCAATGGACAAAAAAGGTAATGGTTGCCTCTTAAAGAAAATTGATCGTCACCGCCCAATCCCCTGACCCAGGTTTCATTCTATCGAAACTCATCAGGGAGGAGTGTGAAACGCGCAACGCAACTTCCTAAATGTACCTACATGTTCCTTTCTATGTGTTCTATCATTCTTTACCATTTTACTTTTTCTCCCCTTTTGTGTTTTTATGGTTTTCTCTTTTAGGTAGTTGCGTTGCGCGTTTCACACTCCTCCCTGATGAGTTCCGATAGAATGAAACCTGGGTCGGGGGATTGGGCGGTGACGATCACTTTTCTTTAAGAGGCAACCATTTCTTCTTTGTCCAATGGCAGTAGTGTAAAGTGTAAACTGTGTTCTTCTTTTCATTGTAAAAGCATTATTGTGTTCGTCCCCCTTTTATATGTTTCTATCCACCTTTCCTATACCTTCTTCCAAATATAATTATTCATTGATAGTTTATGTTGACTGAAGATGGGTTCGATAAGCTATTTGGCCAATCATTAGTTGCTGATTAGGCTCATCACTAATGCCACTCATTTGGTTTATCTAATTTTAAATATTACAAAGGTAATAATACTTTTAAAAATTTCTCTTCAGATGGGTAATTTTTATTTTGTTTATTAATGAAGGTTTGCTTATAAAAGTGTAGAAGAACACTTAAGAGTTAGTTTAACCCATTCAGTCACGAATTTTAATCATAGAATTTAAAATTATATTACTGTTATATTCTAAAAGTGTTATTTTTGTTATTATTTTTAAGCCAAATTTTTTGACCTTGACTTTGACCTTTGACCTTATTACAGTGTGTCCATGTATATGGACGGTGTGACTCAACGCAACCTTAGCATATGTTGCATTTTTTCTGCAAAAATTGTTTTATTATATAAGATTTAATGCTAGAAAATCTAAAGTTATTGCTTCTAAAACATTAAAAATCCTTTTAAATTATAAATTATAAAAATTATTATATTTCCTGAACTAAACCATATAAAAAATTGGCCAGATAAAACAAAATCTAAACACATAAAAAACATCATAAATGAAGACATATTTCAAATGTGCCAGTAGCTCAGAATTAAACATTTGGAAGTAGTACTTAGTAAAAACATCAATAACTACCGGTACCTTACTTAGTATGAAATCCCAAAAAGCAATTTCTGTCACTCATCAAACATAAATGAACTTTACACTTTATACAAAAAAAATGAGTTTTTTTTGTGCATTCCTTTTTCTTGCACCTAGTAGCCTCCTTATTTTTGTCAACTATCGGGAAATGCCCAATTTGGTCCAATCTCACATCTTGAATCGGCCTGGATTCATTTCTTGGCCTCTTTGATGGCCCTGCTTCTACTTCTTCGGTAGAATTACTGGGTCTACCTCTTTTTTTAGCCGGAACAGGCTTTCCAGCCAGTATGAGTCCCTCAGCTACCTCGTGCCGAAACATCAAGAGGTCCATCATTTTCCTCTTGTCAATGCCTAGTGACAAAGCTTGTTGTTTGTATTCTAGCCACGAATTGACAAGAGCGAGATCTATAGCATGAGCAAACATTCTTAATGGCCACTTCCTTGATTTTATGTATATCCTGTATAGACTAATTAAAAAATCTAGCGTGTCAACACCACCCATATTTTTATTGTATAGTTGAACAACTTCAGGTCGAGGAACATTTATATATTCTTTTTGTGTCTTGTCCCAGCGACGACAATTATCAGTTTCACCGATACCTACAAAGTTGGAAGCCAACGTGACAGCTCTATTGTCATACCATTTTGTGAGAACAACCTGTCCGTCTTCACTGACTACTTCTTGGGCAAAACCTCTTTCCTGTTGATGGTGCATGTCTTTATCAGATAGCAGAGGAGGTTTATGAAACCTATTTACTCTTATAGTTCCTGCAGCAAAACAATTCCGGTTCTGTAGCCATTGAAAAAGGTGGTATGTACTGAAATAGTTATCAAAGAACAACTGGTGGTTTGGTTCGGTAATCCGACTGTGCAACTGCATTACAGTACTAGCACCAGCTCCAAATTGTGTGTATGCTCCATCTATTCCAGTATTCTTACCTTGATAAAGCAAAAAGTCACATGCCTGTCCATTGTTTCCACAAATTACGAATAGCTTGATACCATATTTGCATGGTTTATTTTTCATAAACTGACGTACACAGAGTTGCCCTCTAAAGGGAACCATCTGTTCATCCACGCATAATGCAGTTGTGAGTGGTAGTTCAAGACATCGTGAACGTACAACATCATATATTGGGCGAACCTTCCAAAACTTATCATTTGGATTTTCATCTTCCAAATTGTTTACAAAATGAAGGTGCTGTCGTAATTTAAAATAACGGTTTAGGTTCATATTGTCAGCAATTAAATCTACTCGTAATTTTGGGTTCCAGTAATATTTAACCCTTGGATAGCGGAGATTCCCCATCAATATATGTATTCCAAAACAAATTTGGATTTCATCTTCAGTAGTGGGTGTGAATATGGAATTCTGTTGCATGGCATACATATTTGTTTTTTTAGCTGTAATTTTATAAAAACTGTCCGGAATATATTTTTTTAAAAAAGTAAGAGGAGTTGGTAAATCAAAAACCTCAGGAGTAGTTGGTTCAAACCAAGGCACATGCATTGTTTCATAGTTTTCAATGTCAGTTCTCCATTTGATGTCATCTTTTTCTGTAAGACCATTTTCCTGTCTATATCTCTTTTCTAAATCCGCTCTAGGAAGAACTTCTTGAACATGAAGCTCTGGAATCTGACCTTCAGGTTGTACAGGAACAACTTCTGGATTTTCAACTTCACTTTCGGAATCCGATTGATTGTTAGATTCATCTGTAAAATAAATATATGAATCAGAAATGATGTTGAACCATTATAACATCCATGACTGAATAGGACTTGTCTACCAATTAGCAGTTTAGATCCTTGTAGATACATTACATCCACCACTGTTTCCAGCCCTTGGCCTGGAGAAAGTTTTATTCAATTTGATTTTTAGTGGGTGTGATTACGGACGAATGCCTTACCTGTCACCAACCTCAAACAGAAGCCTGGAGAGCACCATAAGCCTAATTTACCTAAGCACCCAGATGCTCGTACCTACCCAATTAGGAATAAAAAACTTTTGGGTACCATCAGGAATTGAACCCGGGACCTCTTGAGATGTAGCCAAGGGTTCTAACCACTAGACCACGGACTAGATACTTATAATATGTTGTAGAATACATTAATAAACTTAAGGACACAGAGGGTACTGAAAGAGCCAATTGTGAAATAGAAACTAAATCAAAACTTATATCAGACTTACCGTTATTTGGAAGAATAACTTCATAATCATCAACTTCATCGTCTGATAAATCTTCTATGTATGAATTTTCAAGTAAAACTAATATATCATCATCTTTTATATTATGAGTCATTGTTCTAAAAAACACTAACTACTAAATATAATAAATAACTTTGTATTTAAAAACAATGCCAAAAAAAGTAACCTAACATAAACTAAATCACTGCTAAAAAGGACTACATTGAATCACAATGTACATTTATATGGACACGAGTTTTCAAATAAATATATAACACTGTAAAAGTACTCTAAAAATTATCAATAATACATCAAAAGAAAGCTTATTTCATTTTCTAACAAATAATATTTAACTGGTATAAACTGAAAAGGTTTATTTCACTAGAAAAAAAAAAGTCAGGGGCGCACATGTGGTGTAAACGCAAACCTAAACATTCTAGAATATAACAATTTACTAATAGTTTTCAAAAATGCCAAAAGAGTGCAGCACTTACTGGACCCTTTAAAGTACTTGTCCACGTACATGGACACTGTGATTCAAGGGTCAAATATGCTCAGAATAATGCATAAAGAGGAAGAAAAATTGGTGTCCATTTACATGGACAAGGTGACTGAATGGGTTAAATATAACTCACTTTTTTGCTGACCTTATCAAATTTTAAAGATATTAGTAAAAGTTAAATTGATTCCAATTCTCCCCTATTAAAATTTATTATAGTTTCATATAAGAACTATATTTCAAAATCTCTGCATATGACACCATGGGATATTTATTAATTTTTTAATAAAAACTGAAAAAATTGTTTAAGGGGTGTGCTAAATTTCAAAAACTTTTGACTACATTTTAAATATTTTTTCGATTTGACTTCAATTCAATAGTAAAATTCTGGATTTGACAATTACGAAGCTTCACCAAAAATAATGTTTAAAGCTAAACCACACATTTATGTTGCAATGAAAATATTGACTTTTCAGTGAGAATATTGTTCATGTGACATCATTCAAAACTTTGCCAACCATTTAAAAAATATGTATTCCAGTAAGTAATACCAAGTTTCAAGCTCGAAATTATTTGTATTCTATTTTAAATTTTCACTATTTTATTTGCATTTATATATACTCCAAGGATCAATATTCACACACCCCAAATATTTGGTTCTCAATAAATAAAATACTTTAAGGTGCGGCAGAAGGGCGCACGAGTAATTTTACAGTTTTTATAGCATTACATTTTTTTGACCAAAATAAATTAAATATTTCTCCAGAAGCAATGTAGAGTTTAGTTTTTTGTACATGTTAATACCAACAAATCTTGAATATCTGTAAAGGGTGTCCTGGAATGTTGTCAAAACATTTTAAATAAAGAGAAAATGTTTTGACAACATTCCAGGACACCCTTTACAGATATTCAAGATCTGTTGATATTAACAGGTGCAGAAAACTAAACTTTACATTGCTACTGGAGAAATATTAGATTAGTTTTGCCAACAAATTAATATTCTATAAAAACTTAAAAATACTTGCACTCCCTTCTGCCGCTTAAGGTGTCAGTCTTAATCTTGACACTACCTTAAAGTGTGTTCTAGTTTCTCGATCCTAATTTAATATTTAATTGATGTTGTATATTATAGTATGGAAGTGTAATTTTAGCATTCAAAGTATGTTATTTGTTTGAGGAATTTCAAATTAAAGATACTTATAACTAGAGACATGCAAAAGGTTAGGTTATTTTTCTTAAAAAGTGATGATAATATATGCTGAAAGTGATATTATTTACATAAATACGAGTCAAATTAGTATTCATTAAAAAACTAGGATATAATTGTCTAGATTTTTTCATTCATATAGTGTATTTAGCTATTTATTTATATATTCAGAGAAAAATCAAATATAAATACGCACAAAACATTTCATGCTTAGTAATGTCAAACTCGATATCTCAAAATCATTACCTTCCACTTTTACAAATAGCAATATCAGAATAATGGAGTATCAATTTATGTTTGGACCACACAATAGTAACATTGAAACATGTTGTTGTTCAAGACTAAACAAGTATCAAATAAGGAGAAAGGAATAAAAATAAAGAAGATATAATTTTGCCAAATATGATAGCAAGTTCCATATATATTAATGTCCTTGTTTGGATCTAGCATTTAATCTTTAAATGCTGAAAACAAAGAATCGATATATCGAAATTTAAGTATTGAAATGTGTAAAAGTATAAATCATGAATTTTAATGTTAACCTAGAAAAAAAAAGCCTAAATTCATGAAAATACTTATAAATCCTGTGATCCCTTTTATACCTTTAAAATCGGCAAAAACCGATACTATTTGTACAAACAGAAGCACTGGCATAGCGCTATTGCCGGTGTTACCACGTTGAAAATGATATTGGATGTCATAAGATGCTGTGTTAATAATAATATATTGCCTGTCATGGTATTTGCCCAAATTACAAAGAAATTGTGTTTATTAAGAAAAAAAAACTTAAATTCTTATTATTTGTGTGAAAACAGTAAAATTCATATAAAAATTCGCTTTATCGCAAATGCAAATTTTGCATTTCCCTACTTATAACCATTCAGCCTGGTACTTTATAATAAAATGAATGATTGCTTAGTGGCTTGGAAATTTATAAGACAGTGTAGAAACACTGTACACTAATGTGAAATAAGTAATAGTGAAAGAAGCCAATCTGAAAGAGTTAGGTTAGGTCTAGATAGAAAAAAACACTTCCCTTTTCATTTCTTCTTACTTCACACTTCCATCTTATCACTTGCACATTTAAAAATGATTTTTAAGTTTTCAGAAATATTTATTTTTCTCAATAAGAAATAAATAAAATTTTGGAACTACATTTTGAAAACATTTGTGTTGCTATGGAAGTGTGAAGAGTGCATTAATAAATGGAGAGAAAAGCTTATTTGTTTTTATTAAGACCTAACCTAACTATCCTTTCAGGTTGTCATTCTTGCCTATCACTGACAATGTATTATTATATAGGTATTGTTTGCACATTATTTTCTTAAACATAATTTGAAGAGTAATCCATAGTTATTATTGAAAATTATTGCTCTCAAATAATTGATGCTGTAATAAAACACGTTGACTTGCAAGAACTAGTGTAATTTTATCAATATTAGACACAGAGACCCTACTTTAGTTAGTGTATTGTTGTGTTCTTTGATCTTAACAACCAAATGAGTGAGGATTGGCAAAGCAGGCCTTTAAGACACAGCATAATGGTGTGTTTTGCTGACCTATTTTTTTCTTATAACCAATTAAAATTACTAGATATCCTACAGTATGGTAAATATATCTTTGAAAGCCGTCATAAAAAACTGTTGTATTAATTATCTTATTTGGAAGAAGGCAAATAAAAAGAGAAGTAGGAACAAACAAAATATGAATTCTACATTGAAAAGACAAACACAGGTCATTGGACTAAGAGGTAATGGCTGCCTCTTAAAGGAAATCTGTCATTGCTGCCCAATCCCCCGACCTAGGTTTTGTTTCATTGAGGTTATTCAGATTGGAATGTGAAATATGCAGCACACCTTCCTTAAAGAAAAACAGAATAAAAAGGAAATTGGTAAATAATGATAGGTAACGTAGTTAACAGAAACATTAAAGTTCAAACATATAATATGTAACAAAAAGGATTTTAATATACCATACATAACTCAAGGAAAACCTCTATTTGTTTAAGGAGGTACACATTATTTTACATATTCTATTTCTGTTTCCTGTAACTTCTTATATGCATAATAATATGAAGCCCAAAGAGTGAGTAGATATTTTCTTTACTATGTTAAATACACCGGGATTGCTCGAAATGAAGAAATGCTGTGCATACAGATTGCTTACACATTGAAACCATGCGTCATCAGTCTAGGATTGAGAAAAACACCAAAAGAAAGGAACATGAGAATATCCGACACAACAATCCTGTACCAACATTTCCTTCAGATAATACGCATGTTCACCATGGGAGAACTTGTGTGTCTCGGATTGGGCTTCACAGACATGTAAGAACTCACATTTGACACCCATAAGAATATATTATACTAATTCTCTAGTGATCGCCTATCATTACTGTAGTACAAAATGTGCACACTGAAATATTCCTACTTTTTCCAAATATATAAGAGGTTTGTAAATTATTTTTCTTTGTCAAATAGGCTTTTTCTTTTAAAGGATTTTGGTCCAAATAATGTATACAATGAAATAATAAAAGAAAAAGTTATGTCACATTACACCACACAAACAATAAATTAAACAAACTTTAGAATGAAAATAGAAATACCAATGAGTTTAATGATAACAAACAGAGATATAAACAAAAAAAATCAATATATTTTGTAATGCTACTGCTTTGGACCCCTTTCATTTAATTAAAAAGTCATGGATGATCAGACATTTTCACAAGTAATTTAAATATAATACGTTTTAAAACTTTATTTCTTTAAAAAAAACTCCCTTTGTTGTATTTGAAAATCAAATGATGAGTTGGCTGCCTTTACCCAATGGTAAGCTAGCCTTCGCAACATCAGGTTTCCAGGAGTTCTAATATTAGTTGGTTTTAACACTGAAGACAAGGGATCCAAGATGCTAGGGGTAGGTCATATATAAGCACCTTGTGCATATAGTAATCCAGAGAAAAATCTCGGTCTGTAACAGCACCAGCTCAGTATCTCCGTATCATTTTGTAAATGAGTAAAAAAACACTCTTACCATTTTAATGTTGATTTCATAATCGTGAAAGTGTAATCAACTAAATAAATCGTGTACAAACATTAATTTTTACCGATTTCAACAGAATTACATATAATCATATCATAATATAGCTGTGTGATGGCAATTACGCAGTAAGGCATGCACGAGTAATCATCATCATCAACAACATTATCATAAAAACTATCAATATAATTGCTGCCCAACCGTGGGGCATACACAGGTCCACATCTGCATTGTCATCTTAAAAACTGCTATCACTATAATATTTACTATATCAACTTATTCTTTTGAAAATAACTATATATTTATTATTTATTGAGTATTGATGTATTGATTAATAATAATTTTATTATAACTTATACATTTTCACAATAAACAAAATACTTAATTTATTTCTACAAGATAATAGATGATAAAACAAGTGTTGTTTTACAAATGTATTCATCAATAAATAATGAGAATGAACCCATTTGAAAATTATTATTTATCTTAGCTATTCGGCTATCTCTACATCCATTTAGCCAATTATGTATATAGGCATTAATGGTTATCGCTTTAGAAGTATTTTCATCACTTCATTTTAATAGAATTAAGAAAATTCAAATGGAATCTTACCTAATTAACAGTAGTTTTGTGTGTGTATATATCTTTATCATTTTATTTATTTCAAATTCAATTTTCAACAAGTTTTATGAAAACATGATTTGCAAAATATTGGTGTCTTAATCAATTGCCCACTCTATGGGGGTTTGTGAAGTACACTTTTTTGGTTTGAAGTGAAGTCGAGTTGAATATGGGAAATATCCTTGAAGCCGAATCGAAGTTTGAATATTTTTCTATTTAATTTTGATTTAAAATATTATGTTGACATTGTGTATATATACCTAAGATCAAACTAATATTTCTTTTTTTTAACACTATTATCTATAGCCTATTGCCAACACATAAATGTTACATTCACATTACCTTTAAATTAATAACTTTTTTATGCATACAACCTGAGTAAACAAAATACATGCATTTGTTTTAATATCAATGGATTTGCCCTGCATGGTGTTTCACTAACCTTTCACAAACAAGATAGAATCAACAAAACCCAAGAGTTAACGGACGTTCAAGAACAATAACAACATTCTATAAAAATATGAGTAAGTTAATTCGGTGGGTGCGTGTATGGGTTTGAGAAGTCCAGTGTTACAAATTTTAGTTTTTCCGTTTTATAAATCATCAATGAAACTTTTGATTTTGTAAATCCATTTAAATATATATCTAATAAATTTTAGTAGTCCTATTTTACAAATTAACACGGTAGCTTTTTATACTAATCCATATAAATCTTGCCATGTGAATTACTAAAAAAAAAATTGTCCTGATTTTGAAAGCACATGCGCCTATACCAAATCTTGAAAATAACACAACTTTGATGATAATAATTTTACTCATAAATTAATGCTTTATATAAATGAATAAAATAACTTTTTTTTTTAAATTAATTTAATTACCCTTTTAGTTTAAGATTATATCTAAATTAACAGCAATTTTCATTTAGAAGTACTCCTTATTTGTGTAAAATTTTAAAAATAGTTTAAGGGTTGTCATGTTCCTTGCACACGCACTCAACTATCTCTAAACTCTGCCGCTAGCCTATGCATTGACAGGAGTTTGAATTGAACATACTGATTCATGTAGTAAACAACTGAAATGCCTGTGTGTGTTAATTTTAAAATAGTTTCAATATTTAAGAAATACTCCAAAAGTTTAATCAAACACACCGAAAAAAATATGATTTATTTTAATCTACACTTTAAAGAGGAATAAATTCATCTTCACTTGGTACCAATTAATCTTTGTGATCAAGGCAGTTAGAGGTTTAATGTTAAGGCCATCTTGAAATTCAAAGTGTTAAGGAAATTTTCCCAGCTTCTTTAAGGAAATAAACCAAACGTGTTCTAAAACTCAAAACTATAAAAATATATTTTATTTCTTGAGGTAATCTCGGTTCACTCTTATTTGATATAATATCTAAGAGTAATATAATCACTAGACTTTGAATAGCAGATAAAACTTTGATTCGGCTTTGAATTTTTTTTAAGCTTTGCACATTCCTACCACTCTAGAAAATTGTTTTTATATATTAAGACTTTCATATTATTTAGATTTAGTTATGATTTGTTTAAAGTATTGGTCTTTAAACATATATTAGAAGTCCTCTTTATATGACATTCACAGTTTTTTAACGACTAATTATTCCTTCTTTAAAAAAATCTCTATATTTAAATATATCAAAGTTATGAAAGCTCTATAACTTGACTAAAGAAAACCATGTGGCTGATGTCTTACACAAAGAAAAGAGGAACACCTTTCACACTTGACACTGCTGCCGTTGGGCATAGGTGTAGCGCTTCTCTCTCATTAAAAAAATATGGTTAGTATCCAGTTATGGAACTATTGATCTGTTCCATCTTAACTCTTTAGAAAGTATTGTCAAAAACACAGCTTCTTAAGGGATTAAACTTTTAGGAAACAAGGCTTATTTAAAAATAGACCAAAATCATCATTAGACCAATAAACAATAGCTCTCATACATTTATTTACACTGTTGAAAATATATATATATATTTTAATATGCTGAAAACTATGTTAATCTATTTGTTTCTGATTTTTAAGTTAGTGAGCTAAGTTACAAGCCAGTAAAAATATTTCACACAAAGAAGTGTAGACATTTTAAATAAATATATTTTATTTTTCCATCTAAGTAGTAAGTACATATTCATTGATTTTTTTTTGTAAGAGTGCAAGTTAAAACTTTAATACTAATCAAACTACCAATATATTTGTTTAATTTATCATGATGTAGGTATTTATTTTTATAAATGTACTCCTTTAAAAGTTGGTTTATTTACTCCAGAGATTTCATTATTTTGGTTTTTCTTGATTCTATTTTTAAATTTTAATTTCAATTGTTTGATTCATCAGCATAATTTTTTTTTTTTAAATAGCTTCAACCATAGATAATATTTACTTTACAAACGTCATGTTTTGAACTTTTATCGTTTGCTGACACTTAAATGAAATGGCAAAAAAAAAAATTAATAAAGAACAGAAATAAAAGTATATTCTATATTTTGTTATTTTGTTTAAATATCAAAACGTTCATTCACTGGAATTTTGCAGCTATGAATTGAGCTATTGAAATATATTATATCAATATTGATCCTGATTCTTTGGATACCAGTTAGAATTGAGGGTATTAAGTTTTACTTCCCCATTTAATTACATAGTCGACTGATGATATGTAATTGATATTATGTATCAGAGGGGGAATTCTGATCTACCGGAATTTTGGAAAAGTAGAGCAAATCATTGGTTCATATTGTTTATATGTTAAAGTGTAAGATACATTTATACTAACTCGGTCATCGAGGGCTATACTAACCAGCATATATGATATGTATTATGTGTATACCACATAATATAGAATATCACCTGCAACATATAATTAAGCGCATAGATATTATTTGTATTAAAATTATATAAATATGTTTTTATAAAGAAACACATTAACATTGAATATGAATATCTAGGCTTTCTTAATGACCTGCCCAACTAAATATAAAACAATTATTATCAACCACACAACACAAAATAATTAGATAAATTCATATGACTCTAGAAGAAAATTGGAACATGTGAAAGCTACCTATATAAAAGGGGTGACATAATATGTCAACACACTATTTAATAATGAGGGAGAACATATATTTTTAGTTGTCTGCATGGCTCTATAACAAAGTCAAAAAAGTATCTATATAGGTTTAAACTTGTCAACGTTGATAGTATGATGCATGCTAGCTTGTCAAACACAATCATAAGAAAATCAACCACGCATTTAACACTCAGCATTATACTAGCAAAGTCTTCTGGTTTATTAACATTCACATTTTCTTTCAAATAAATATGCTATTGCATGTATTATTGTATTTTATTTTCAGAGTAATAATTATTACTAAAATTAACTTGCACCTAAATTGTTATATGTTTGGCAAAATAAAAAAAAGTTTGGGAACCACTATTCCAGTCCATTCTTAAAAGAAGCACAATCACATAATCGAATAGAACGTTTTTTATATACATATACACACACACACACACATTTAATAATATTTTTATTGTGTTATTAATTTGTATTATTTTTTCAGATTTCAGCTGATTTTGAAACTTGTCTTAACATACAATCCTGTGTTTGTTTCTTGCCTCAGCTACCGACAAGTTTTACCCATCAGTTTCGTGGTGCAGGAATTGGGTTTTCATTCCGAAGAGAATTGTCATCAGTTTCTCACTCCATTTTCTCTAAAATATGGTGATGTTGAAAAGTCCAGTATCGATTGCAAGCTGAGTGTTGGCCTACTCAGCAATATTTGAGAAGCCAACACTTGCTTGTCAGGAGGTCCCAAGGTGTTCATTGTTGTTGTCTTCTTATTCAAACAGTCACTGCCACTTTCATTCTTGGTCATTGTTTATATCCTCCTCCATCTTAATTCAAATCTTCTAGTGTTGTGAAGGGACGGAAAATGTGTGTGTGGGGAAAATATTGAGATGAAGATTGGTTGTGTGCTTCCTGAGTGCGAGTACACAATATATGAACAGTAGCTCAGGTATTCTAAAGTTTCAGAATATAAAAGTAGAGGGGCTGCTTTAATCCATTTTAGGAAGGAATTTAATTTTCTTATTCTAGCAAAATGGGTATCAGAAAAAATTGCAGGTACCCAAATGAATAAAACTTCAATGAAAATCCTTAGCTATGTTGAAGAAATGGATCACCTACATTATGGACATATTTACACATGTAAAAGCGTTCATACCTAGCAAAATCTGGTTTTATAATTGGATGATAGGGCAGCAAAGTTTTGGAAGTGTATGTGCTTTGGCAGATTGAAGAAGAATGTCATGTGTAAGGTAAATTATCATAAAATGATCACTGAAGAAAAGTCAAAAAGTTTTGAAAATTATTATATAGAATCAAAATTTTGAAATGAGACCTAAAATAAACTTGGTAAGTATATAATACCCAACTTGTTATAATGACCAGAATCATCACCTAATGAAACGTTGAACAGTACTGGAAACAAGATCAAAGATAGACCAACGATCAAAAGAGTATAAACTATATACATTTTATGAATCTTGGCAACCAGAGTTAGCCTTTCGACCACTACACCACATACTATTTTTATTTGATGTTAGTTATTTAAAACTTTGACTAATTGATTAAATTTGTTGGTATAGAATCTAAAGAACATGTCACAATTTTGAGGCAAAAGTACAAACTTCAATACAAAATTCCACATTACAATATGTGAAGAACAAAGAACGGAAGTTTATTTGTTTTCTTTCAAGGCCTAACCTAACTTTATCTGGTTGGTTGGCTTGCTTCCTTCCCAATCACTTAAATTAATTGGGTGGTTCCAAATCTGGAGAAGAATTCATCTTGGTTTTTAAAAATTCTTGTTTCTAGCAAGAGCAACAAATTAAGTGTTGGTGCTAACATATGGAAGAAAGTTATATACAGGACCTGTAAGATCATCTAAAACATCATCTACTTGGACCAATAAGGGGGTAAGAGAAGAAGAAATAACATTAAATAATCAACAAATTAACTAAAATGTTGGGGGAGGAAAAATTACTTAAATTATATTACAGAAAAGTAATTACAATCACTAAGATTGAGATGTCAAAGTAAAGCTAAAATAAATGTAATAAATATCTGACAGTATAAGTGAAAATTTTACACTTAAGACTTCTTACATACTATAACGAAAATCCATACAGCTTTGATCCACATTGAGCTGTAGACTCATTGTTAAAACCATATGTTTAATATGTTTAAACAAAGGTTGACTAAGCCTACATATTAACAGGATATGGCAATTATTCTAATACTTCATTAATATTTTACTATACAAATCAAATTAGATTTAAGTGTGCAAGCCATACACGCATATCTAGATAGAATTTGGTTCAATTAAGAATTGGCATAGCTTTTCTGCACATATTAGAAAATAATGAAGACTTCAAGATTTCACTGTTTGTTTATTACAGTTTAGATTAAACAACTTGTATCAATTGTATTCCTTAACATCAATCTTGTTTGGCTGTAGGTGGATTCAACAACTTGAGTTTTGTAAGGATTTATTTGCTGTTTAGCATTGCCAACTATAATAACAATTATGTGATGTGCTATATTAAACTCATCTTTCAGCTGTCCTTAGATTCGTTTATGTGGGACCTCCGAAAAGTTTTATTTTCTTTGGAAGTTTGTCCTTCTTCGTAAGTAAATCCAATTTAAAAAAATATTTTCTAATAATTTTCAGCCGCGAGTGAATCCAAAATAAAAAAACTCTTTGATGAATTTGTGGAGAAGAGAGAAGCTGGAAGAAAGAAGAATTTACTATTTATTTGCTTTGCTTCTTTCTACCATCCCTCTCGCTTCCCAATGTTTTGATATGTTTAGTCATGATCACTTGGGTTACTTTTTTTTTTCTTTTTTTTTTCAGACTTTATTAAAATTAGGGAAGGATTAAAAATTCAACTGAAGGCCTTTATAAACTTATGTAAAGTTTGTAAAACCAAATTTTAGTTAAAAATGACTTTTAATTGATAGTCATTCTTGTTAAATGCAGTAAAAAGTTTGAACAGCAAACAATATTTTCTGCTCTGGTGGCAAGTATAGTCGATATTGTCATTGGTCAGAAATTGTGTGTGCTGAAATTAAAACTAAATACCAANTTTTTTTTTTTTTTTTTTACCTAATCCACAGGAAAATAATTGAACTAGTATTCCTAAACATTTATCATCTGTGAAGTGTTTTTTTGAAATCATCCTCCTTGAGCATGTGCACATTAAACTCATATGACTTGTGCTACTTTTGACTTTCATTTTGAAATATGTTAGCTCTTTGTTACGTATGGAACTCTAACCAGGTGCACTTGGTTACATTTTGAATGTTTTATATAATTTTTAAAAAAAATACAATGTAAATAAATAAACTAACATGAAATTTATTTAATTACAAATTCATTGTTTTATGATAGATTTTTTTTCCGATATTTGGAAAGCTAATGATTGAAAATTCAATCTGTATTATTATGTGTAATGTTGTAGAAAAACACAATAAAATCTAATTTATAATGTATATAATGTTTATATTGAAATGTTTACTAATAAAATGTGTATTACTCAAACCTTTAGTCCTATTAATTGTAACTAAGCATTACATTTTTTCTAAATGTAGATGTTACCTGTGGTGTTAAGCTCTAATAAAAAATATAAAATCATGAATGTACTAATTTTATTTCTGTTAAAGTGACCATTATGTCCCGATGTTCAGCCCTATAAAGTTAAGTTTAAAGATTTTCTGTTTACTTTGCAATCCAAAGTTAAAAGGAATTAAGTAAATAACAGGGCATAAAGTGCTGATACATTTTAAACTTAATTAGCTGGTGTAGCCGTTCTTTTCATGGTCAATCTATAGGTAGTTTTTTTGTTTGTTTTTTAATATAAAACCAACCAAAGCTTAAATTATTTTTAAACAATATCTTATTGGTTTACGTTATGTGACTAAATGTGAAAAATATACTTTAAAAACTGAATGTCGAAATATAGATTTAATCTAAACTGTGATATATTTGCCTAGAAGATGTAAGAGAAGTAAAAGGACGTATTTATTACCAGACTTAAAAAAAAAAGGTTTCATCACAGCATAACAAACAGCACGAATGAAGTAATGGACAACTAAAGATAGATCAGCAAGACACTGATGTTTATGTAAGTAGTAACATTTCTGTGGCAAAGACGTGTGAGTTTTTTTTTTTTTTTTTACTAATATAGCAACCCAAAAATTGAAATTGGTAGCTTCCTCGTCTTTTTTGCTATAAAAAGGTTGAAATAAATGCCCCCTTTTTTAATCCTTTTCCCTCACTAAGCATAAATTAAATATATATATATATATATATTCCTACAAAATTTGTTTAGCTTTAAATTCTTTACAAAAAAAGGTTCAGTTCAATTTTAAGGTTGAACCAATGATAAAAGTCTTGGTAAGGGTCAAACCTGAATAATATCCCACTATTCCGGGTTTTAAATGCATCACACAAAGTTCATATGCTTAAAATCCACCAAACTGAATTTTATATAAATTTATAATACATTAATATGTAAGTACTATCTACAAAACAAAATTTATCATCAGTCTTTCCTGTTTTAGTTTGACAGTTTACTTGAACAAGTACGGTAAATTCATACTTTGGTAAGGTTTAATGCATATTTAATTATATGTAGCTTAGTAATGGTATGTATTATATGGTGACTTGCTACAAACACATTTATATAGTTGTTAAAAAAACTAATAATATTTTAGAACCAAAAAATAATTCTTGAACTATTAAGATTTCAAACAACTCTTTGTACAATATATCCTTTATCAATTTATTGTTTATCACACAAGCAGCTGCAGGTGTCATTGTATGGGAGGTTGACATCCGAGCATGTGCATGATCCTGGTTGACGAGATTTGCAGTTGTTGCATGATATAATCTCCAATACTTCCTCAGGGGTGGGTTTACTTCCAAGAAACTTAATGGCACTCTTAGGCGACTTGTAAAAAACATTGAGGGTGTTCTATAAAAAAAGGGTGTGTGTGTGGCATAAAATTTGCAAATTTTCAAGTGCCATATTTACAAAATGGCCAAAACTAAGGTGCAATTTGTTAGTCTCAATATATGATTAGTAAAATAAAATAAATTTGATAAAAGAAAACAAACATGCACAACACAAGAATAATACATACAATATAAGTACTGACACTAACCAAACTATGATGTAAACATTTTGGCAAATGTCAAGCTGTCAATTCATGAGTGGCAAGTGCTACCAACTTAATAACGCTTGCGTACATATCAGATTGAAGCACCTGCCATTTGTTATGCTAGAAAACACCATCCACAGCGCAACCCTATATCCAAGATAGAACTAGTGCCGTAATATTAAGGTTTTAAAAAGGCTGAAATATTAGTGAAGTGAACACCCCTGAAAATATTTTTGGGAGTTCTTAGTATGCAAAGCACCCCCGCAGTCAGCGCCTATGATGGCATTGTAGCCATTGCCCTTATACCATCCATGTTTGTATGGTGTGGGAGCCATCTGAAAGCATATTATAAATATCCTCCATATAGCAGCCCGGTAGTTTACTCTACTCACATGGAAGCGTAATGTTGAATGACAGGGAGGTAAGAACTCTGGCAGAATACTGCCTCTTTTACAGCAGTACGAATCATTCTTCAGTTTATTTACATTCTCAGTTTTTTTCCCGCCATATATTTGGCACACAAACTTCTCCAGGCTGGCATTTATTAGTTCACTCAGCATCCATTCTTTTTGGAGGGTTTTGAACGAGTCATGGTAGTGTGCTGCATTGCTCATTAGTTTGAATGGACTCTTCTTTCCTGTGTTGTAGAATGCTAAAACACTGTCACAGCTTGTGAAGCTATGAAATCCAATCAGAGCTTTCATGAAGTAATCAATGTTGCATCCACCTGATAGCTTAGGGTTGTGCTTGTCAACATCATTTTGGAGGGAGACAATCCAATCTTTTACTTGCTTACCCTTCAAACTTAGCATTTAATTTGTTGAATTTAATCTATCAAAATGATAAGGACATCGGTGACATCAGCATGAACAACAACTGCACAGGTGTCGCTTTCTCCAACATGTGCAGCATGAAAGGCTAGCCTTTGGTCAGCCTCTTTGTGGTCACAAGCAAGTTCATTAAACTATGTCTCTTCAACAGAAGTTATTTTCCAGCACTTGTCTTAATTATCAATGAACATATCTCTATTCTGCAGTTTGCTTTGATAGATGAGTGCTCTCCACAAATCAATCAGAAACTTTATGAGTTTAGGCTTGTTTGAACTAGCTGTAAGGAATTGTGACCAAGACAACTTAGAAGCCTCTTTTGATATTTGAATATAATGCAGGTGAGCTCTCTTGAAGTCTTTAATCGAGTTAGAGTTGTAAAAATCAAAAACTATATTGATTCTGTTTCTGGAGAAACTTAGAGAAGAGTTGTCTCACCAATAGTAACTTTACAATGTTTTGTGAATATCAGTAATTATTACACATAATAATTGTTAAATTCCATTTGTTATTCTTGGCAATTCAGTTCATTGGATTTTAAGCATATTAATTTTGAATCATGCATTTAAGAACCAGTATAGTGGGATAATTATAAAGGTTTGACCCTCGTTAGGGTGTTTATCATTGGTTCAACCCCAACAGTGTAGATAATTTATAGCTACACAAATTTTGTATGACTTTTTTATGCTTTGTAAGGTACATAAAACAAAAAGTATGTTGTTTTTTAGCTTTTCTAGCAAAAAAGCTGGGAAAGCTACCAATTTTGATTTCCAGATTGCCATAATTATAAACTACACAAAAAACTAGATAAAATGACACCTCACACGTCTTTACCTCAGAAAAGTTACTATTTTTTCACCTAGTTGACAAATTATTTGTCCCATCAATTGGCTGCTATATTTAAAATTTCTACCACACCAAGCAGTTTTTTTTCTAGTACACAGTTAACTTTTGAACCCCTTATCGCTAGGAACAAATTTTTAGTATTTTCTGATTATCTGGGGTGGTCCTTGTAATTACTTGCAAATATATCCATTTTATACAGCGCCAAACAACTTTTTTATGTGTTTTTTTAAAACTTTATATTCACATACTTCCATTCCCCACCCATTTTGCTGACCCTTGTTTTAATATTACAACATCTAAAACCCTTGTTATATGAGGTTGTCACTCTACATGTAAGTAGATATTTAAATTGTTTACCATGCAGTAAGTTTTCTATTATATAAACTTTGGAAATTTTTAGGGAGGAGGTTTCATTTTCCGGCCAAAGTATTTGAGATGGCTCTTATACCTTCCTGACAAATTTCACTTTTTTACAGTTATTTAAGTTTTGTAAATTCCTAAACATTCCCATTTCAACAACCCCAATAACAAATTTCAAATATTTAAGAGTTATTTAGGTATGCTGAGTAATCCCGCTACATCCCTTGTAAGTTTTAATTTCCTATCTCATCTAAAAGTTTAGTTTTCTGTTAAAATCTGAGTTATCTGGAGTGGTCTTTCTACCCTTATGCCTAGTTTTAGTTTAATACCAACCTTAGTAGTTTCTTTTAGTTTTGAAAGCTTTTAACCCACCTTCCTTCTCCCATTTCCTCAACTCCAACTTTGAAATTTGAAATTCTAAGACTGATTTCATTATCTGGAGTGGTACCCTCCTTAATAGTTTTTTTCGATATATAGAACCCCCTTCCCTCTAATTCCCAATATCTCAATTAGAAACTTTCTGGTTGTATTGGAGGAAGAGGGAGCATATCTCTCTACTTGCCAAATTCCAGATTTCTAGGATATTTAGAAATTTTTAAACAATTTATGATAAAGAAAGGATGGAAGGATACAGCCTTGTTGGTAATAACTGGGAAATTGTCTAATCACCTCGAGCCAACCACAGTCATTATATAGCAAAGTGATAGAAAACAGTGTGACATTATCAATGAAGGGGTCATCAACATGAATAATGAACATCCAGATGAAAACATTTGTTCCAAAGTTAAGGAGAGGCTTTCGTCATCAAATTTACTCCTTAGTTTATTTTCCCATCAATTTCTATTATAAATTTATTTAGCCATGGGGCCACCTTATTTTTAAATATTTTAGATATGTCAAAAATGAACCTTAAAACCCGGACCAACCCATCACCAGGAAACCAGGTTAGACAATACTGATGGCTTAATATAGATCCACACTAATGTGTTTTATCATAATTGATTACTATTCATAAAGGATTTAGGCAAATATATTGTCCAGTTTTTCTACTACCTGTTCAGGTTATACACTTATTCACTAATTACACTAATGGTTTTAGGAATTGAGAAGGTGGAATTTAGAGAAAGTGAACCCGTATTAGTGTGGAGGGAGATTGAAAAACCATTTAGGAAAAACCACCCCCAGTTTAGCCGACCAAGATTCAAACCTCGATCTCTCCGTCCCCAGCAATCTAGCTCAACATGAAACTAGCGTGTTAGCTAACTACGCCACTGAGTCGGGTTAGTAGAAGTTAAAAATATTAAATGTTAATGTAATATTTTTATTTTTATGGATTTTTTTAATATAATTTTTAAGTTTATAATCACATCATATAGTTATTTTGAGAATAATAAATAGTATAATATTATCATTTATTTTAATTATGGCTAGGAATTTATTTTAATTAGGGCTAAGAATGTATTATAATTAAGGCTGGAAAGATGCCGATTGCCAATTTGATAATAGGCATTTGGCTCACCAATCCTTAAAACTGACTGGTGAAAATTCTTTGGAAGTGAAAATTGGGAAAGATTCTATGGAAGTCAATAATAAAGAACTATTGAAGGTTTTATAACTCCATCATGGATTCAGGATTTGTCTTTATTTAAATACTTTAATTTATTCTTTATTTGATATTTATAAAATTATTTTAAAATTAATCATGCTTATTAAACTTGGACAAATTTAATGGTCAAAATATATTTTTTCATTTTTATTCTAAAATTTATATATTTTTTATATGGTATTCTTAGCACAGATTTAAAAAAATCTAACACCGAACAAAAATGGAGTCAATTTAAACCTGTGCAATTTCATGCCTAAGAAAAATTTTGAGTCGAATCTGAATCGGTAAGTAATCGGCTTAGTCTATTTTATCGAATTAAGTCTTGGACAAATCTGTTTCTTTAAAAAAAATGGTATCTAATATTTTATTTTAAAAATAGGTTTAGATTCGAATCTTATTTATATTATTTTAGGCTTACTATGTTAATGTTTCAAATCTAATCCATGTTGAATATTTTACTTTTATGTTAATGAATCCAATCCAATAATAAAATATTTCAAAAAATGTTGATAAACATTTAAATAAATTTAGACATAAAAATAAATTAATAAAGCTTCTCTTTGTCCAGCGGCAGTAATGTAAAGTGTAAACTGTGTTCTTTTCATTGTAAGAGTCATATTGTGTTTGTTTGTTTCTTTCATATGTTTCTATCCACTTCTCTTGTACCTTCTTCCAAATATAAGTTGACAAAGTAAGCTAGATGCCTCATACTTCTTGGGAAGTAAAAGGTTTGTTTAGCTAAGAGAATGAAATAAAATCTAAACCTCCAATCATTGAGCTCTCTTAGATTCCACAATGTTGGTACATAATAAACTATGGTATTTCAATATTATAATGTATTATATTAATAAGTGTTTTAATAACATTTTACCTAAAGTATTTACTTGGTTGATTATTTACCAACATAGTGGAATCTAAGAGAGCTAAATTATTGGAGGTTTAGTTTTTATTTCATTCTTTTAGCTAAACAAACCTTTTACTTATAAAAAGGTAATCCTACTACCTTTATGGTTAAATTAAGGGTACAGTGGACCAAATTAAAACAGATAGATCTACATAGTAAAGTACATTTGAGTGTTATAAGTCTTTAGGCTTAACTTAAATAGACTATAATCAAAATCTATATTGAACATTAAAATAAAAGGTACAATGCACAGCACATACTTTCTCTTTTTATCTTAAACTGAAGACATTTACTTGTAAGATTTGTGAAACAAAATAAGATACATTGCAGCCTAACCAGTGAAAACAAAGGAACATATCTACCCACCAAAGTGAATAACAATCAATTTCATCTGTCAAAGACCTCCATATATTTTTTATATATATATATATTAGTAATACAACTTTACAATGATAAGTTAGCTTGTATCTGAAATAGTTGCGGAGATATGACAAAATTGGAAATTTCTGACTATATAAAATATCCTCAAAGAATCAAAAAAAGGGCAAGCAACTTCAAACAAACTAGGCCTACATTTGGCATTCCACGGCCTTCATGTTCAACACCGAATGAAGAGGAAACAACGGTACTCAAAGAAGACTTAAACTGTGAAAGGTATTTGTCCGATGGACCTCAAGAAGATAATGATGACGATGGGGTATTCATGCTAATAGTTAAATCAACATGGCAGATGCAGATTAAATTAAAATCAACTGCATTAACTAGTGATCGATATGGAGTATATGATCATGCAACAGTAGCAATTGCTTCAAGTTTACTTCAATATATTGGTGTTGTTTCCAATAGTGATTACACTTATGTAGTTGGTAAAAACAAGCTTAGAGGAGAAAAAGAGCGTAACTGTATTGAGTAAAAGATTGAGGCTGCAAATGAAGAGCTGAAGGGGGACTACTTTGACAGCAGAAAAGATAAAACTCTAGGGATCAATAAGCTACATTCGAAACATTTTCGCAGAACTGAAAAAGAAGAACATTATTCCCATATTCAAGAACCGAGTTTGTTATACATTGGCAATGTTTTGCCCTCTTCAGGATCTTCCAGTGCTATTGCTTCTAGCATTATTTCTCATTTGTCTACACTTGGGATATCCATTGACGAACTAGATGTAATTAGGTGTGACAGTACAGTAACTAACACTGGCTGAAAAAGCGGAGTAATTTGTTTGATTGAACTACATGTGAAAAAGCCACTAAAGAGGGGTAAGGGGTTCTCCTTCATTTTAATGAATTGCCATTCCATCACTTATTTCAAAGTCTTGATGGTGACACTACTGGGCCTAAATCCTTTTGTGGTCCATTTGCACAAAGCTTAGTGGTTGTGAAAAAACTTCCAGTGATAAACTTTCAAAAAATTCAGTGCAAGATTACTTAAATCAACCGAAAAGTGCTCAGCAAAGATCAACAATACCTGTTTGACATTAGTACTGCAGTAAATCTGAAAAATATCCAAAAGATTTGTCTGTTCGTGATCCCGGCCCTCTTTCACACTCAAGATGGTTAACTAGGACCAACAAAGCTCTCAGATTATACATAAGTGTGATAAATCCTTCAGATGAACTTAAGAGAATAGTTTTTTGAATTCCTACATGCCTGTGTAGTTAAATACTTTTCAAAAGAAGTTGAAAAATTGGAAATATGGATTTTTATATTTTATAAATAAAACTTTAAAATAACATTATTTAAAAATAAGAACATTCTAATAAAAATATAATAGAAAAAATGATTAAATAGTTTATAAAATTGACATTTTAATAAGCTAATATTTCCCCAAAATATGGTTTCACGACTTTACTTACCCTACAAGAAAACATAAGATCCACAAACAGAAATTTGAAATGTTTCATATTTCGTTTATTAGTCCTTAGTGTAATTATCGCATATGTCCACGTCTTGTGTTCCAGTCCTATATGTACAGTCGCAAATGTGTGTTGTATAGGCTCTCGCTAGAAATGATCTTATTGCAAAGTTTATTTCTATTCAATTTTTAATGCTTATATAAGTTGCTGTTCATAATTTAAAATGAAAAATAAGACGGTTAAAATAATATTTCTAGTATACAATAGTGTACAAAGAAGTGTCTTATGGGGGTTTGGGCATATTGAGAGGATGAGTATGGATTGAGTGACGAAACAAATATATGAAGTATGTTATAATAACAAAGACTACAATAAGAAATAAATTGAATGTTAAAGGTTGAATAGACGAATATGATGTAAATGTGTGATCAGTATACTAAAGTAAACAATGATATGGGATAGAAAGTGGACTAAAAATATTGTTTACAAACATAGTTGGCATATTTAAATGAATTGCAGGTCAAATTAAAAGTATAAAAAGTATAAATAAATATAGTTATTAGGAAATACATATAAGTGTTGATTAATTAAAATACACTTAAAATTAGTTTAATAGAATTAGAAACTTGAAACTCATTTAATTAAATGAAAGAATTAACATTGAATAAATACTAAAATTGCAAAATGAAACGCAGTAAAATTAAGTGGAGTGAAAATAAGCAGACTAATTAAATTCAATTACGAAAAGCGTAAAAAACACAATAGGTGAGACATAATTAAAGTAAAGATTAAAAATTAAATTAAGAATTATGCAGGAGAAAAGATACAATGAAAATGTGAAATAATAAAAATTGAGGATTAAAGTAGGGGATAAGTTTCATAAACATTAAAGAAGTTAAGAGGGGAGTAGACTAATTAAAAAGTAAATATGAAGCAAAAGAAATAACATGAGTTAAAATATCTAAATCTAAGTTCATAAAAACATTAATAACATGAAATGAATATAAATATGTAAAAAATATTACAGTCTTGTTGTTGGGATTGACTTCCCTTACTCCTTTGTTATTAAAGTTCCTGTAATGATGATGTTTTTCTACAGAAGTTCTATTTTATCGACATGTTTCGGTGCTAACAATTGGACTCACCATAGTCATGGAGCTGAAATTAAAATTGAAAGACTTGCTATAAAATACTTAAAAGCAATGTGAATTAGAGAGGGGAGAAAATCAAAATATATATATGAAGTAAATTGGACTAAAATTGAAAAGAAAGAAAAAGAAAAGAAATCTTACTCCGAAGGGTGGTGGGACACGATGAGAGCGAACTCAGGAAGCGGACTGAAGTCAGTGGAGAGTGGCGAGGATAAAAATGAAAGTCAAAAATCAGTACAGCCAACCTGATTAGAAAAATAGTTGAATGATGGAGTGTGGGATAATGTTTGAAAAAAGGGGGGTGTAAGAGAGTAAAAAAACCGGAAAAATGGATGGGATTGAGGAAGAGAGAGTGGTCTACATCTTCTCGGCTCCGGCTCAGACGGGCCATTTAGCTACGATGGAGGTTAGAGCAGGATGACGGGTTAGATACTTTAGTATGCTTAGGTAACCGTTTTAATGTGTTAACTAAAATTTGATTGGATGGTTGGAGTTGTTCATTAAGAATGGGTTTTTTCTGAAGAGTAGCTGCATGAATGAAAAAATTCTCAGCGGTGTTTAATATAGGTCCTTTGTGAGCAAAATAAAGGGGTTTGAGACATTGTTCAATGGGTCTTGGTTGGTGGTTAGAGTGTTTAAGATGTTCGGCAAACTTTTATTTGTTTCTATTGTATTTGAAATTAGAAATGTGTTCCTTGTAACGTGTTCTCAAGTTTCAACCAGGCAAGTGAGTTGATAGATTCCGTTCTTCTTATAGATGTCACTTCTGTTGAGATTACTATTGTTGAGGTTTTTCTTGATGTTATTATTGGTTGTAAAAGCAATATTAGGATTGTATTTTTTGATGATATTGGTAATGCGATGTGTTTCCGGACCGATGTAGTTGAATTTGAGCCATTTCTTCTTTTCAGTGGGGCTTACGTTATTATTGGTGAGGGTAGTGAAGAAGTTATCCGAATGGAGTTTCTTTTTTTGGTTTTGTAAAATCTTGTAGATAGTGGAATGGGAATATCCATTGTTGGTAGCAATTTGTTTGATGATGTTGAGTTCAATTTTATAGTTAGTTTTATTAAGAGGGATGTGAAGTAAGCGATGAATTAAACTGTTGAATGCGGCAAGTTTATGAGAGATGGGGTGGATTGAATTGTGAGGTATTATTGCATCCGTGTGAGTAGGTTTTCTGAAGATTTTGTTTGTTATGACAGCTTTTTGTGATATTGAGGTCTAGATAATTAATACTGCTATTTTTCTCTTTTTCGATAGTAAAGGACAGTTTGGGGTGGCTGTTGTTGATGATGTTGGTAATTGGGGGGATGTCGCATTCATTTATGTCTCACTAATTTTCGTTTTCTTTTTTACGTTATTCGTAATTAATTTAATTAGTCTGCTTATTTTCACCTCACTTAATTTAACTCGTTTCATTTTGCAATTTTAGTATTTATTCAATGTTAATTATTTCATTTAATTAAATGAGTTTAAAGTTTCTAATTCTATTTAAACTAATTTTAAGTGTATTTTAATTAATCAACACTTATATGTATTTCCTATTAACTATATTTATTTATACTTTTTATACTTTCAATTTGACTTGCAATTCATTTAAATATGCCAACTATGTTTACACAATATTTTTAGTCCACTTTCTATCCCATATCATTGTTTACTTTAGTATATTGCTCAATCTCTGTTATTAAACTGATTACACATTTACATCATATTCATCTATTCAACCTTTAACATTCAATTTATTTCTTATTGTAGTCTTTGTTAATATAACATACTCTAAACTCCTTACGAAAGATTATTTTTAGAATGTTTTCTAAAATGTTAAATATATGAAGGTAAAGTGTGTGGATCAAAAGGAAGGGGTAGGCCATGTAAGACATGGCTAAATGTTATGGATGAATATGTGAAAAAGAGAGACATTAAGAGTTTTAAGAATAAAATATCATGTATGACTTGGTGTATGGATGTTGTTGAAGCAAAGGAAGCATGCACAGATAGGGAAGTGTGGAGAAAGTTAGTGAGGATGGATCAATTACTAAGTTGGTTTTTTGAGC
This sequence comes from Timema californicum, assembly GCA_902141385.1. NCBI lineage: Eukaryota > Metazoa > Arthropoda > Insecta > Phasmatodea > Timematidae > Timema > Timema californicum. The sequence goes on along the minus strand of CABFOW010000795.1, from coordinate 118,027 downwards.
TAAATTAATTTTCTTGCCTCCCCTGTAAGTGAATGGGGTGATTAGGTATGAATTATATATGTAGTATAAAATATGAAATAGTAAATGCTTTGATTATTTAAATGTAGTAAGTTTGGTAAAATATATATTGCAATGTTTATCATCACTGATTTTAGACATAATTCTCTAACTAAATATTAACTAATGCTAGTTTTGTAGTTGATCGTATTAACAAAAGTTTTAAATCAAGTTCGTAAACAACCAATCTATTTATAATAATAAAAGGAATTGTTTGTGTGTGATGCCCAGCCAAATCTATGACACCCAAAAATCTGAAATTTTTAATTAGGATATTTTTAACAAATTTCCAAAGGGGTCACAGGCAACACCTTGTGGGATTGCTAGTATGATTGATGTTTAATTTCATATTTAATCGAATTATTGGTTTATAAATGGAACAAGAAAAAAATTGTAAAAATAATTATTATTTAATTATTTAGTAATTATTTGGCTATATTTTTTATTTTCATTGCTTTGTCATGACACTGCAACTTTAATCTAAGATAATTCGAAATAGTCGACACTATTGAATAAGTTAATCGGTTTAAAGTAGTTTTAGAGATCTATTATGTTATTAATATGAAATTTGATATTTATTTTATCAATTTTTTATGTTGCCAATTGATTTATAAGTGGAATTGGTGACATAATCTAAACTAAAAAGTTTATGCTTACCATTACATTTTAAAATTGATTTGTTCATACATCAAGTGGAAGCTTCAAAATGACTAGCCTACTAAATTTTTTATCTCGATCCTGAACTTAAATGACAAGCTTGGTTCGAAGCTCGAAATCCGAGCACTCCGACAGCCCTGCAGTATTTTTTTTTTGTCTCTATACTCATCTTAGACCAAAAGATGTCACATAGAAACTTAAGTTTTCACTTCAATGGCAATAAAAAAAAATCCCTGGATGTGTAAAATGGTGACTAAGTGCTTTATGCATCCCGTTTTATATGTTTCTTTTTATAGTACAATATTTCGATATTTAATTCACTTTATTACACACACAAGAATTTTTAAAATCAAATGATATCTAAGATAATTTAAATTTTGAAAACTTTTAATCAACATTTACATTCAAACAAAATTTGACAACAAATCGCTCAAAACACTTTTGGGATATAAATATTGACGAAATGTAATATACCCCCTCTTAATAGAATAATTGTTTTTTAAATTCCGCGCTGACTCCTAGTTGGCACGTGCACCATGCAGAACTCTACAACATAACTTTATTGTGCCAAATTCATAGTGATTGATCATGCGCCAAACAGTTGGTTACAGCCCTTGCTGAGTGTGGTACCATTTAATTAGGTGTGATTGTGTGTTGGTTAACCTGATTTTTAACATAAAGCGAACAACAAACTACGAAGTATATGTGTGAAAAGAGCTTCTGCTTGAGGTGAGTATTATAGTTATTACCATACAGATGCTTGATTGAAATTAAATTGACCCTTAAAGTCTATCAGATTCTATTTGTGCATATGTTTGATCGTGTATGTTCACCTATCCTATTCAGTCATTTGCTAGACGGGTTAATGTTCTTGAGACTGATTCAATTTACATGATGTTCATTAGACACAGAACAACGAAAGTATTCAACGTCTACAGTGGCTTGGTTGATCGCTCCAAATAATGTGTTGCATATTCAACTACAGAACGTTTTGTCAGGCCTAGTTTTTTATTGTTACTTTTATTAGCAAATGGGCTGTTAACGGCCTAAACTAATGTGGTAGGGAGCACAAGTATTATTACAGTTTTTAAAGAATATAAATTTTTTGGCAAAAATAAATATTTCTCCAGTAGCAACATAGAGTTTAGTTTTCTGCACATGCTAATATCAACAGTCATGAAGGTGACCTGGTGGTCTAGTGGTTAAGGTGTCAGACTTCTATGCTGGCGGCCGGGGTTCAATCCCCGGTCCCGGCAAAGATTTATCTGATTACCAAACCCTTCCTTCACCTCTGACAAGACATCTTGTGAATGTGAGGAATGCCAGGTCTCCACCGTGGTTCGGATTCCACGTTAAACTGTAGGTCCTTCATTTCATCTCACAATCACCCTACCATTACACATTAGCGTAAGTGCGTATAACCCGAACGGGTAGTAAGACGCGGTGCTAATAATAATAATAATAATAATAATAACAGTCATGAATATCTGTTGATATTAGCATGTGCATAAAACTAAACTCTATGTTGCTAATGGAGAAATATTTTATCTATTTTGGCAAAAAAAATGTAATACTATAAAAACTGTAAAATTACTCGCGCTACCCTCTAAGCTAGCTTAGGTAAGCATAATAATAAATATACTGCCCATATTGGCTTATTAATTCCATGATATCATCAATTTCTATTACTTCAAGTTTTTAGACTAGTTTTTTTAAATTTAGTTGAAGTGTGCAGCCGTTACAAATGTGCTTTGGGATTTTGTGAAGTTAGTAAATTTACTTTGTGTTTTAACTTAAATTGTAGGTGGGTGTGCCACTGGTCCGCATGAAATACTACTTACATTAGATCTTACTATCCACACTCACTAAGCACTCTACACACTTCAATTCTAACCATACTGGATTTCATTTAATCAGAAGTGAGGTGTAAATATGTGACTAATGTTTAATTGTGTTGATAGGGGTGGTATCAGCACCAAGGTAAAAACAAGCAAACTTATATTTGGGAAAACTAAAAACGCTTAAGACCTTTCCCTTGATGCAAAAGATATTATCACTATAAGACAAGAGGTAGTAGAAAGAAAGTGTTGATGATGATAGGGGATATACCTGCTTTCTCTAAAATAAATCAATTAATAAGACATATTTCTATAATGACAAATTTTAGTGACTTTAAATAAATGTTGGTGGTTGAAAGTGGGCTTACTCTAAAAATCAGGGCTTACATAATTATTATGGAACTAACCTTATTTTGTACTTGGGCAGGTTGTGGAAAGAAAGGGGAACCACATTGACTTCTCTTATAATTTCATATGTTTATGATCAAACTTATAATTTTATTTATTTATTATGCATAAAATGTCAACTAAAGATATATTTTGTTTCAAATTACTTGTTTCCCACCCTCATTATGTGAAAACACAACAAAGATTTCTGTGCCATGCTAAAAAATTAGTTACTGACCTGGACGACCATTTTTTATGAGGCAGGTGGTGGTGACTTGGTACTAAATGATTTCAATGCTCAAAGCTATTGCATTCAAACGTTTTACTGGGTACATCTCTTCACAGAATAAAAAAGTTTCTTCCGCACATGCTTTTAAGGCAACATGTTCCTGCCTGCATTCATAAACAATGTGTGTTTTCAGATACAGGTAATCAGTGTCACCAAATTTGTCACTTTTTTTAGGAATTTAAAAAAAACTATGCCTGGTGTTCAAAAACCTAAACATGCAATCTAATGACAAATATAAACATTTGTATACTGGTGTAGATTTGAATAGTAAATATGTCTGCCAGCTGGTTAATTGGATGTAAGTATGGTGCTTTAGATTTGAAAAAAATATTTTATTATGGTTAATATTAAGGGTCTGCTCACTTTTTTTCCCCAGTCAATCTTAAGTGGAATTCTCAGAAAGCTTCCGAGTATTAAGTCCAGTTTAGGTTGAATAAATGTATTATTTTAAAACTTAATTATGTAACTAAAAATATAATTAATAAGAATCATATTTAAAAAATGTTAGTAAGGAGAAAACAATTATAGTAAAGAAAGAACCCAGTTATTTAAAAAATATGTAGTATAATGAGTCAATGTAGTATGACTGTAGTCTTATTATCATAATTATTTTTTAAATAAGTGGGTTCTTTCTTCTTTCTATACCATAAAAAGCATAAGTATCTAAAAAATGTTTTACAAAGCCTTAGATTATTTAAAATAACATGTGTTTTAAAATCTAAAGTAACTTTTTTTTATTTATAGAATGAACTTTTAAATATATATTTGACAGTTAGTAACTGAAAAATTTGTGATTAAATTCAATATTCTATAAGTGCAGTTTTAAAAAAGAATTCATGAAAACTGGTTTGGGTTTGCAAATTGATCATTAACGTTTTGATGTTTATGAACTTAAAAATCACAAAATATGCATGCAAGCATGACCTGGAAATGTATGTTAATGATAACGATAATGAATATTATTAAAAATATGCCTTAAATCAAGCAAGAAGTAACTCGCAGTAAAAGAAATGAGCCAACTAATCTTTTTTTATTTATCTGACAAGCTAATTCACAGAAAAATTCTAAAGATAACCAGGAGAGCGTTTACAATCAGAACAAGAATTCAGTGGGATGGAGTGGGACAGTTCTACGAAGCGGTCAGTGAGGACATACAGCAGTAGGCCTAAAGTCATTAGGCATCAAGTGAATTTTGAATTTTAAAATATCTATGTTAATTTCGCCAGGAGTCCCAAAAGTCATTTGGCCTAAAAGTCATTTAACCTAAAAGTCAGTTGGCCTAAAGTCATTTGGCTTAAAATTATTTAGCCTAAAATATAATGTTAAAACCTTTGGGTATCTTCATAAAAATAAGCACTGTTAGTTATTTTCATCTGATTATAGATAGCACAAGTGATGGTAGATGGTGTTAAGATATTTCTAAAAACATAAAACATTATTTAAACACAGACTTACTCTACTTACTTACTCTATGACATTAAAAACACGAAAGTTCATTGCTGCACTCATGAAAGTACACCACCTGTCCCTATCTTGAGCTAATTATATTCAATCTATCTCATTACATCCTATGTTTCTCAGGTCTATCGAAATGTTATCCTCCCATCTGCATCTAGATCTTCCCAGTGGTCTTTTCCCATTAGATTTGCCATTCAATACTTTGAACACAGTTCTAGATACTCCCATTCACGCTGCATGACCTGTGAGGTTTTATTACTTTATCAATGTCTGTTGATGAGTACAGGGTATGCAGCTCATCATTATGTAGCCTCCTCCATTCACTATCTTCACCCATTTTTTGACCAAATATCTTAAGTGCCGTGCTTTCAAACACCCTAAATTTATTTTTGACATTAAAGGTAAGAGACCACATTTCACATGCATAGAAAACCGGCAAAATTATAGTTTTGTGTATTCTAAGTTTTACATTTTTTGACAGCAGGCAAGACGCCAACAACTTACTGACCTGGTAATAACAAGTATTTCCAAACTATTCTTTTCCTAATTTCCAATTTAATATTGTTATTGCTAGTTAAAATTATTTCAAAATATTCAAATTACATGTTATTTGCTGTAATATCTAAACTATCAACCTCAATTTGTGTTCTCTGAGTGACCATATACTTAGCCTTTTCATACTTAAATATGGACATTAGTTCTTATTCATTAATACGAAATATATGGTCAACAGAAGTCAACCATAAAATATTATATAGAAGAAAGAAAAAAAATCAACACACTAAGCGCAGTGGTTCCCGAACTGTGCTATGTGGATCCAAAGGAATCTGTGGATTAATTTATGTAGTGGCTTCTTTGAATGCTAAATAATTTTTAAAAAAAATATTTTGACTAAAAAAATTAATAAACTTCTTTAATTGACTAAAATATATATTTATTTCATTATGACCTTTAGAATAATATCTAACCAAGAAATCCCCTGTTGAATATCTTTATTTCCAATTGAACCACCGCAGTTTACACTGTTGGTGCAATATTTCCTTGCAAATTGCTGAACGTCTCACTAGGCCCAAAATCATACTTGTTAGTTTTTGCAGTGAAATTGTTATTTCTCTCTCTCATTCTTCTTCAAGAATATCCTCAAGTGTTTAAATGGGCAGTACTTAAACTTTTACAGTTTCCAACAACTTAGCGTGCAAAGCTGAATTTTCATGCTATGCAGGAACAAAATCTAAATATTGTTGCGAATTGAATGTCACACCCTATATGAGAATACGAGGCATGTCCAGAAAGTAAGAGTACTCGATTTTTCTATTAAAAAAATCGTATTTAAAACAAAATTACAGGATTTTGTTGGTAAATATGTTGGTTATTTCTCCACGTAGTCGCCTTCCCGTTCTATGCAGGTTTGTTGCCCTCCTCAAAGAATTCTCCTGACATCTTCTTCTTCCAGTTAAGGACCTCTTGTTTCACCCCCTTGTCGGCTGATTTTTTTTTTCCACCCATGTGAGTCTTCAGTGAGGTGAAAAGATGAAAGTCTGAAGGCGCCAAGTCAGGGGAGTATGCGGGGTGGTTCAAAATGTCTCAATCGAATGAGTCCAAAAGCACCTTGGTGGCGTTGGCTGTGTGCGGGCGGGCGTTGTCGTGCAACAAGCGCACTCCCTTCATCAACATTCCCCTCCATTTGTTTTGAATTGCTCTCTTGAACTTTTTTAGGGTTCACAGTATCGTACTGCATTAATCGTCTCCCCCTGAGGCAGAAATTTGATCAAAATGATCCCTTTTCGGTCTCAAAACATTGTGGCCGTGATTTTTTGCCCGAAATTGAGGTTTTGAATTTTTTGCCGGATGGAGAACTGATGTGCCAGCCAATGTGATACTGTCTTTTTGTCTCAGGAGTGTAATGAGCCACCCAGGTTTCATCTCCAGTCACAATCGAGCTCAGAAAATCCTCACCTTCTAATTCAAATCACTCAAGGAACTCATGAGCGCTAACGACCCGATTCATATTGTGCTGCTCTGTCAGTTGTTTTGGGACCCATCTTGTGCACAATTTTTAGAACTCCAGCGTTTCTGTAATTGTTTCGTGTAAGAGAGATCTGGAGACTTGTGAAAACATCGCAGAAATTTTATCCATTGTCAATCAGCGGTCTTCACAAACAGGTTTCTCGATTTTTTGTACCAATTCATGGGTCAAAATGGAAGGTCTTCCACAACTCTGATCGTCATGAACATTCGTTCTGCCTTCATTAAACTCATGACACCACTTAAACACGTTTGTTCGGCTCATAGCACCTTTGCCATAAACAATGTTGATACATGAACAAATTTCAGTCGGTGTTTTTCCTTCAGCGAGAAGGAAACTGATGACAGCGCACACCTCGCACTTGGCGGGATTTCTTATCGACATATTTCACACAAACGGACACTACAAGGTAAGTTTTCATACTAACGAGGTCCGCCTGTGGTCGTTGTGTTCAGAAGAACCCCCACTACCAATCAGTGTTACCAAACTTTGGAAAAAAAATTCTCACAGCATGAGGGGGCAATCAGTACTCTTACTTTCTGGACGCGCCTTATAGTTGTATACAACCACTCCCAACTTTAAAGAACTATGGGAGATGAAGAAGCAACACCATTATTCACACTAGTAACCTATAAAGTAATAATGTATATACAGTGCATAGTTTTTAATGTATACTTTTTGAGTTAGCCTGGATTTTTTATAATATACATTTTTAATTTTGGGTACCAATCATCCAGACATCCTATATTTATGTGAGTATCCATGGATGTTTTAAAAGGCCTAAAGGGGTCTGCGATTAAAACATTTAGGAACCACTGCACTAAAGCAATGTTAACTCGCATACATGCAAAAAAATGTTTAGCTATCTTTAGATTTAACCAACAATGACGGATGAAACAACTTCTGCATACCTACACTAATGCCAGAATTCCCTTAGTTATTTATGTCTATATTCTATTCTATAGTACTTATAAAACAAAGTGTTGGTCTGTATTCATGAAACTTTGTATGTATGTCTGTCGCCTAGGGTCTTTAGAATCACTTAACTTTTTTCGGTGGAATTTTTTTTAATTTGTAGAATATTTAAACATGTAAGTTTTTCCATATAATCAAAATGTTGTCTCATCAGTAAGCTAAGCACTGTCTAGCAGTCTAAAAAACCAACTGTAGGTGTCGTTTTTTGCATCTTAAATGTGTATCAAATCAAATATATTTACTTTTAATGCATGCATCTCCTTTTTGAGAGCCCTTGGCAACAATGTGTTTGTAAAGAACATGAAATGAATTATAAGTCTCATTGGAAACAAGTGTTTTGGAATATAAACAAACATTAATAATTCCTCATGTATAATTTGATAATCCTATTTACAGTAATATAAATTCTGAGAAAATTACTGAACAAATTTTGACAAACACTTAATTTAAAGGTTAGGTAAGGTTCAAGAATGTCGGTAAAAATAGTATATTCCAACTAAAACTCAATTTTCACCACGAATATCTAGCTTTTCATTATTTGTCTACATCCGCATGATTAATTCATCGTTGTAAATCTATGAATAAAATATTTCTCTATAGTTAAAATAAATATAACTCATTCTCAAGTCTTAAGGTGTATATACCACAGCAAAATTGTTAGCAACAATTAATCGTATGAATGTTTGAATATTGACATTTGTCTTCAACAAGGTGTCCAGACCAAATAAATGTCAGGACATATAGTTTGATTTTTATAGGACCAATTTTTTAGGATTTCTCTGAATTACTAGATTCCCAGAATTTATCCCTATGCCAAAGGCCATGTAAATCTGTCACTTTGTTACCAGGTTGATTAAAGCACACGTGGCTTATTTAAGTTTTATACTGTATTAGAAATATTTTAGGTCCAAATACACCTGATTTATTAAAGATGGGTTATTAAAATAACCGTTTGAACACTTATTTAGGTTGTAAAGTGGCTATTTCTTGATTTAAGTGGAAAATAGTGTTGAATATTTTCTAAAGTTACCTTTTCAAAAAAATTACAAATGGCCAACTGGCATAATTCAGTTAAGACGCCGATACCCAATGCCATTGGTTTACATGCACGAGTGTGTAAAAAATAAATTAATAATATTAAGAGCTATATTTTGTTTGTCTTTGTTTATAAGTTTTTTAAATATCAATACAAACCACTAAACAAATTAAAATGTTCTAACATGATAAAACTGTACATAAATGAATCTAATAAATTGGTAATAATTTATCTCATGTTCCCACAATGGTGTAAATATAAATATAATAATAATAGTCTTTAATTAATCGTATTTTAGATTTACTATCCATAGTAAACAAATCAAATAAAACTTTTTTCTATAATGTAAAATGTTACTTTCTATTAAAATCGTCGTTCAAAAAGTTTGCTCCTAAAACAATAAGACTATAGTAAGTACAGGATACCGAGAGAGAAAGATGTGCCGCTTGCAGATGCGGCAAATGTTGTAATTTTTAGTGTGCATCTAGCTAAACGTCAATTTTAGGCTTGTCCTCTCCAGAGTCGCCAAAGGTATGTTGGAACAAAGTTATTGCGGGATTTAAAATGTGATGCCTATGGACTTTCAAGTGGTGAAATAAGACTATTAGGTGGTTTTAATAATACCAACTTCACAAATCGCAAACGAACACAGCCATCTCAGGTGGAGCCTCCAAGCAAACTAAACACTTTTTACTATGTTGCCAGCAATGCTACTCTGGTGTGGACATACTTTAACATATATGAAACAGCGCAAAAAAGAAAAATTACAGCAAATGTTTATATGCTAAACAAACCAATGATAGTAGGTTAGAAATATTGTTTTGTTGTAATGCTAGTTCTTATTTATTTTTAAATATTAAGCGCTGATCACTAAATGTCCTTTATAATAGCTCAGTCATCTTATGTGGGGGACTAAAAGCGGCCCTGACTCGGGTCCTCTTTTTAGAGGAACCCTCATGGAAGAGTCCAAATTTAACATTAACTTAAAAATATTCACAAACTATCAGACAATTAAAAAGAAGGTATTTTTTTTAATTTGAAAGAAAGCTGTCTGTACTTATTGCCGGGTGATAGAACGCAGGGTGGATTGAGAGAATGACGCTGCCGCACAGCTAGAGAAAGGAAGTTAACATTTTTACTCTTAATCTGTTAGGCTGCCTTTATACTAGGAAACTTCGAGGAAATTGGTTTCATGCAATCAATTTCATGTGAAACTAAAATGCATTGGGTATAGGGCCCTATTATTAAATGGGGCAGCTTATTAACAGCCAGTTGACCAGCACTTACAGCTGCACAAATTGTTATGTGCAACTATTTGCTCCTACCATTGGTGAGCATCATCTCGAGAAAATGGTGTCAAGGAAGGAGGAACTATTTCTTCTTGCCCTGCTTATAAAGAAGAGAAGACACAAGGCAAGAAAGATGTATGGACACATGATGTTATCAAGTATCTTCAACGCTTGATAAGAGCCTGTAATATACATCATTTGAACTTTTTTCAATGCCAACAGTTTGTAATAATTCTGTACCTTTTTGAAGCATAAATTTGGATTGTGTATAATATCTCGTGAGATTAATCGAGGTTTATAAAGTATAATTTAATTAATATACTACCTCAGGGGCGGATCCAAATAATTTTAATAGACAGGGGTGGGGGTGTTATAATTATAAATAACAAGTCACTTACAATGCTAGATTTCTGTTTAAATCCATTTAATAGTTTTTCATTCATATTTGATCTTATGTATATTTTAAAAAATGGTCCTCCTCTTCAATTTTTTAAAATCAGTTACTTTATATTATAAACTATTTAGAGTGGCCCTCATTCAATAATTTTTTGTAAAATTGATCACTCTAAAAGCTATGAGTAGTCTTCAACTTAATTTTTTTAAATAGATTCTTTTGTAAGCCTAAGCCATATAAAGTGTTTCTCACCTAGAAATTTTTCAAATTTGGATGCACCCATGAGCTATTTGGAGTAATCCCCACTTTAATTCTTAATGCTAACTGAGTGACCACATTGTTATGATAATTAGCCAAAATGGACAGTGATAAAAAACTTTTTCTGGTACAAAATAGTACAAAACTACTACAAAATGTTGGCATCGAAAAAAGCTCAAAATTCTAAAGATGTAAAAGTTTCTTTATTTGAAGTGGCCATTTTGATATAATTAATAGGCCTACCCAAAATGGGTGGGGGGTGCAAAACTTTTTGTCTGTAGTACAAAACGGTACAAAACTATTACAAAACTTTGGCATTGACAAGAACTCAAAATTCTAAAGTGGTACTCCTACATTAACCTGGATTGAGCACTTTGATATGTTAATTGCTCAAAATGGGTGGAGGTACAAAACTTTGGAATAAAAAAATTCAAAATTTGAAAGTGGTACTCAAAGCTCTAATGGACATCTTCGTCACGCACCCTTCTCTTCCCTCTTCAAGTATTTCTCAGTCATTGTTGAACAGAGCTGCACGATGCTCCCCAAGACCAGGCGGTGTAAGTCGAGTTACCCACATTGTAAGAAAATTGTCGTATATACCAGTTTTCTAGTAACGGGCTTTGAATACTGGCTGGGTGGGGGGCCCACAAAGAGTGTTTTAAGAAGTTTTCCACTCTACCTCAATGTGTTATTGAAATACACTTATATTGAGTCACAACAATACGACGATAGCAACAAAAAATGCATTTATTGGTGAGGTCTTCATGTCGTCAATGTTAGATTACTCAACCATACTGGTTTGACGAAAGAATTACAAATATTAAACATTAGAAAATTTAAATGTTTTTACAATTGTAAACAAATACAAATGGTAGGTAGTATGTATATTATAAATGAGGTATTTTTGTTGTACTTTATTAATTATTTTGGAGAGGGTGATTGAGGTGCTCTAGTTTTAATCAGTATGGTACTTTAAAAGTTTAAACCATAAACTGAAACTTTAGTTATTCAAACTTCTCTACTGGTTGACTGGAGCGCGTATTATTGTGAAAAGATACTACCACTTTCTAGCTTCTTACTTGATCACAGGAACTAAAGTGCAACGAGACCTGTATTCTATAGAGCAGTGGTTCTCAAACATTACTCTGTGACACCCTTTACATTCAAGTGAGGAAGTTGTGTCACGGCTCCTCTACCCCCATTCCCCTTCCAGGGTTGTATGATTTGAATAAAAATATTTTGTTTGTTTAGTGTACCAATAAATATTTTTACATTTTGTAAGGAAATTAGCCCAATAAAAATTAAAAATTATTTGAATTAAAACAATTTTATATAAATAAATTCAACATCTGACACAACACAAAATAATAATAGCTTTTAACATTAATATTTATAGCCCATTTTTATAATTTATATAATGATACCATTGACTTTTGTTTTTAACAAATCACTTGTCTAAGGTTTGGTGGTGTAACGTGGCTCAAGTAATGTTGATACTTTGTGTGAGTGATTTGATTGTTTTTAAACCCAAAGTTTACTAAAACAAAGAGTAATATAAGAAAAAGAAACTCTCAGCTCTTTGGTGACATCTAGTTTTGCACGGTATCTACCCTTTATAGCTGCCATATCTGAAAATACAGTTCCACACATGTAGATTGCTCTCTTAAAAATACAGTCAATATAAATGTATTTTTCTGGAACATGGTTAGATCAAGTTAATATAATTTAGTGTCATAACAATTTCTTAGCCCCCCCCATTAGCAACTATCATGCTCACCCTTGGGGGTTGCGCCCCACACTTCGATAACTGCTGCTTTAGACTTTGGTAAATAGTTATACCAAAGAAGATTACATGTATTTAGAAACGAAACTATATACTATTATACTAAATAGGACATACACTGCCCTCTATTAACATCACAATACACCATAGTGAATGTTTCCAAACAAAACTTAGAAATAGAACATTTATTTAAAGTCAATTGGCCTGAAAGTCATTAGGCCTAAAGTCGTTTAACCTAAAGTCAATTGGCCTAAACTTTAGGCAAACTGACGGGTACTCGTCAGTGACCCCCCTCCTGAAAGCTAGGTAAGCTCCCGAAGTTCTTATTACCTAGTTTTCTCCAGAAAAGGTCTGTCTTGAGCAAGCGAAACCAGATTTGATTTTTACCTTCAAGCAATATGGTCATAAAATATTTACTTAATAATAGCATTAATATAAAATGTGAAGTACATATTGTGTTTGATAAAAATAAAAATTAGAGTTTATAATTACCAGGACCCAGACTTTTATAACTTAAAAACAATTAAAAAAATTACCTTTAAAATATAATCAAAAACTTGTAATGAATGCACAAGAAACTAAAAAAAATATATAGTATATGCAATTAAATGCTTTAAAAAACTTAACTCTTGTATTCTGGTAACTGTAAAATAGTGAAATACCTGCTTTAGAAGTAAAAGCTATCTCCTACTAACGCAACCCTTTCCAGCCTAGTTGCAGTCTCATCATAATACAAGCAGAGGATATAAAGTTCATGGCCTGTATTATCTTCTCATTCTGGCAGCTGTGTGATTAAAAATTCATGATTGAGTACCATTTATAAAATATTGATAGTATTTAAAAAATATACTCAAGCAATAAATGCCTAAAACTTATTCAAAAATTACCAAAATTGGTATTAAAAAATACTTCCACAACCAGGGGATCAAAAATGTGTGTGTGTGTTGTGTGTGTGTGTGACATGTCAATAAAATCTGGGCCCTGATAATTACTAACAATAATTGGATTTAGAGCATTGCCATTGCAGTTGTTATTTATGATTTTTTTTTAATCTATCTTATGTTTTTCTTTTCTCATTTCTATCTACATACTGCTTTCCATTAAATAATATTTGATTTCCAAATGTCAAGAACTTATACTTTCTTGATTTACTCTTTAAAATATTATTTGCACTTCTAGGAAGACAAAGTCATAGTTTTATTGTGTGATTGATGGCGAAAAACAAATATGGGTAAGAATTAAATAATAATAAGAAGTTTAATTTATTAACCAAGAGTTGGTAGAAACAGTTGCCTTTTTATTGGCTGTGTTGATTTCAAATGCAGAACACTTTGTTATTCATAAAATTTCTTTGCTTATAAATAATGTTATTTTTAATACAACAATGATACCAACATATTAGCAGTAATATAAATACAATCATGATAAATGTGAGAAAAATTATAGAACAGGCACTATTGTCTTATGAGATTGTGACACATAAACAACTAACTCACTTTTTAAGGGTCAAATAGTACATTAAAAACAGCTCTTGAGGGTTTATCATGCTTCTTCAAGCAAGCAGTAAAATGAAAACTGTTTGATTCCAACTAACATTTTCATTTTTAATAAAGCTATACATGATTTGAAAATAATGATAATCATGAAAAAGACAAAATAAAGACATATAAATGCAGTTTTTACTTTTTAAATATGTATTAAACTGTTTGAGCCTTATTTAGTACTAGTTCTACTCAGTAGAATGGTGGTGATATTACACGGAGAGCGAAACAAAGCTGTTGTATTGCGTGATGTTTCTCTTGAGGATATCTGCACAGGGTCCAAGTACTCGTTCAAACCTGTGGAGGCAATTAAAATGGTGTCAATATTCAATTGACAATCACAGATGAGTTATCACTAGTCTGATAGAACATAAGGCCATATTCTGTCTCTCGCTCCATCTCTCACTGTGTGTATATGTGGGTGTCTCTCGCGCTCTTTGTGTATGGATCTTTCTCTCGGACTCTCACGCTGTGTGTTTTTGTCTCTCACTCTCTCTCTCTTTCTGTGTCTCTGTATATCTCTCTCCAATAACTATTCTATCAAATTAAGACTGAGCCAATGCCAATCATCAGGTGATATGGTATTGATAGGATTCTGGCAGACAAACAGCCTTGTCCTTTGTTCTGTTGCTAGAAGGGTGAGTGAGAGGCGGGCAGGTGGGGGGACAAATGGGATAGTTTACCCCGGAACCCCACTCAGCAGAGGCCCTGATCAACCAGACAACTTTTATTTTGGAAAAGTTAATAGCATGGACTTTTACTATCTTTTAATCCCTGATTTTTTAAGCTAGTTTAATAATAATAATAATATTTAGCACCGCGTCTTACTACCCGTTCGGGTCATACGCTTTAAGTACTAATTACTCTAATGGATTAGGAATTGGGAAGGTTGTATTAGAGGAAGTGAACCCGCATTTGCGTGGAGGGAGAGTGGAAAACCATTTAGGAAAAAAAAACCTCAGTTCACCCGACCGAGATTCGAACCTCGATCTCCCCGTCCTCAGCAGTCAAGGTCAACACGACAAGCGCATTAGCCAACTACGCCACCGAGGCGGGTTAATTTAAGTAAAATAAAAGGTTCTTATAATATTGATTATAAGAAATCTATTGGTTTTTTTTCCCCCAATCCTCCAATTGTATTTATAGGAAATATACCATTATCGTTGATGGCACACCTTATGTATCACATAACAAGCAGTTAGCTTTTTTTCTTAGATATGTAATACAACGAAACGGAAAATGGGTGGTTTATGAAATATTCACTAAGCTGATAGACTTTGACAAGAAGACAGAAGCATATTGCAGAATAGATCGATAAAGTCTTAGAAGAGTGTGACTTAAAGCTAGCACCGTGCACAGGACAAGGTTACGATAATGCCTCTAGCATGTCAGGTAAATTTCAAGGTGTAAAAGCAAGAATTTTTGAAAAGAGTCCTCAATCCTATTTTTCCCCATGCAATGCGCATATGTTAAATCTTTGTGGTACACATCATTGTGTCTACTTGACTTGAGCAATGAAATTTCCGACTTTCTCTGATGAATTCCTAAAATTTTAGACTCAAAATTGAGTCATACCCTGCCACCCTATACCTCTCCCATGTTTTTTACTAATTTTTTTTATGAATAATAATAAGTTTTAATATTAAATAAACAGTTTTTTATTTGTGTTAACATACATAGTTTACTTGTCTACTAGGAATTAGAAAATTTCATATTATTAGTAAAACAACATTTTCCCAGATTTTTTGTGTAACTAACCAAATTCTCAACTTATTCCTGGGTTTTTTCCCCCAACCACTTCAAATACCCGACCAATTCCAGTTTTATGGATGGTAGACACCCTGCACATGCTATGGAAACCAGTTTAGAGGTGGAAACCTATTTTGGCAATATCCAGAAAGCAGAAACTCTCAATGTATTTTCTGTCATTCCTGCGAGATGGAAAATTCTACAAAATACTGCTGGTGTGTCTGGGGCTTGCCAAGCCCTTTGTAAAAAATATCTGCTTCCATGGATTCAGAAGTCTTGATTGTCACAATGTCACCATTTTGAACCTTCTCACAAATAAAGTGTTATTTTATATTTATATGCTTTGATTGGGAACTTATTATAGAATTCTTTGTCAAATTTTGGGCAGACATAGATAGAGCAATGGTTCTTTGTTTTCTGGATTCCCAGCTGATCATTAAACTTGCATACTTAAAACAGTACAGCGTGTACGATGTTCTATTACTGGGACATGATTCCCAATTTACATCAGCATATCTGGTCAATGGTTCTCCAAAAAAATTGGCTACGTAGCTTACCGAATGTAAAATATCCGGTCTTGTACCTGTTACGAGGTATATAATAAGGGCTCCAATCAGAGTTTGGTAGGGAAAATTTGGTAGGCTTTCTGTTGACGCCTTGGTAAACTTTAGTCCCGGAACCATCGGAGTCTTAACATGTTTACAGGTCTCCATTTTAAATTTATGAAGGATCTCATCAATGTATTTTTTTCTATAAGGCTAAAATAGTTACATTTTTACAGTCAAGTTCTATACCAAGACAATATTGGAGATTTCCCATCCCTCATTTCAAACTCATTCATCAGCTCCTTCTTTATATGATTCAATTTTTCTTGATTATTTGATGCCATGATTACATCATCTACATAAATTGCAACCAGCATTTTTTTCTCCCCCTCTAATCATAATGTAGATGCAAGGATCAGCCTGTAAAGTGATGAATCCTAATTTACAAAGTTTGGAATCCAATTTACTGAACCAATGGTGTCCCGCTTGCTTTAGCCCGTATAACGCCTTCTTAAGATATTTCTGGGCCCATAACCTATTGCAAATGGTATGAAAACATCAATTAACGGTTTGAATACACTGTACATAGTGTAACAAGATTAGTGTTTAACAGCGAGACCAGCGTGCTCTCATTGTTTACCCTGGCTGCGCTCCTTCTCTCTGCCTCCCTCCTTGTCTAGTAGGTAGGCGGCGGCCTTTTCACTTGACTAGAGGATTAGAGGGGACAGGGGGGAGGACGGAGACACATCTGGAGGGGTCTGGATCCTTCTTATTCTGGCCTTTTAATTCTAGAAGTGGGGAATTCCAGATCCTTAGCTGGCACCATCCCTATATATACATGCTCAGCGATAGCCAGAGATGCTCAGTTCTTGGTTCTCAACCAGTGAGTCCGGGAGTGGACCAGCGAGTCCAGTGTTCGTATGGCGCGTGTCGGTGTAGTGTGTATGGCACTGGGACCTGTGGAAGGGTGCCATGAGTGTCTTTGACATTGAAAGTAAATTGTACCGCGAATGAACTTTTAAAGAAACTGATATTTGGATATTTAACTATTTATTCAGTATTTTTATTAACGAGCTGTTTACTTGATTTGATGTAATTCTATTTCCTATGTTTTCATTTGTGTATTGATTTACAAACGATTGCTTATATTATCTGAGGCAGTGAGCTGTTTAGTTATAATTAATCCAATGTAATTTTAATTTATGTTTTTTCATTTGTTTATTAATTTAAAGACAATTACTAGTATTACTTAGTTCAGTGAACTGCTTAGTTATAATTTATGCAGTATTATTCTATTTATTATGTCCTTATTGGTTTATTAATTTACATAATTACTTTGACTTCTTAATTTGTTGAATTGTTTAGCTGTATATTTAATTATGTGAATGTTTTAGTGGTATTTTTAATAATCAAAACCTTGGGTGATTTGTGAGTATTTTAATTCATATTTATCATGCAACATAACCCAATATCCTCAAAAGAACTCGTGGTTCACACAGTGACGTGTAACCACCCCCCATGACCCTTCCAGGTCACACGTGCCCAACGGTACAATATTTTAAACACAAAGATATATGTTCATGGATTTTTTTTTTTTACATTCTTGATAATTAATAATACAGATAATCTATACTTCTTTTGTTATGTGGGACAAAGCAAAGCAAAACAAAACAAAGTGGAACATTCAGAAGACATTGGCTGTGGCTGTCTTTATGTTTGTCAAAGTTCACCTATAAAGTGCTCTATTGAGTGGATGGAATTACTTATAGATTGTCTCATATATAGTTCATTCAAACACTTGATATATACCTCATACACATTTTAAATGCAATTAATAAAATAATGATAGGTAATTACAATGAACACCATTTATAATTCAATTTTTTAGTGTAACAGTTTATATTGTCAAAGTTTGTTATAGAAATACAATATTTATAACCTAAACATTTCTTAATGAAGGCTGTTTTGGAGGAAGGATTTTAGATTACTACGGTATTATTGGAAATAAATTCTCGGTTTGGTTTTTTAATACCTTAGGGCCATTATTGGTTGTTTTTTATCTCGAATTTTCAAGATTCATTTTTTAACTTTCGAGATGAGATAGAGATTTTTTTCTCTCTGAATATGAGATATTTTTGAGTCTCGCACATCCCTACATTAAATAGCAATAAGATCAATATCTTAGTAACATATGTTGTGATATAACAAGGCAAAGCGTGATAAAAAAAATTGTGGCAATTTGTGAAGTACCTTGCTCGATCCAATTTCACACACTTGAGTGGCCCCTTGGCAATCACAGTGGCAGCTCTAGGTCGGTCCAGTAAAAGAGCTATTTCTCCTGAAACAATCATTCAAGAGTTCCATTAGTTTCAATCACAGTATTACAGCAACAGAATTAGCTCTCTCAGGTAATACAAACAATCCAATCAACCCTTCCAAAGTTATAACATACAATCTTGTCATTTTATAAACAGAGTCCCTTTTCACCTCAATACAATAAAGATTTTCAATAGTCACAACTATAATGGTGGTTTCAGTTATCATCTGACCCATTTCTACACTTGTCCAGTTTGGCTCTCAAAGTTGTAACCACAATAATTACAGATTTTTGCAGTCCACCAAAAGAGCTATTTCCCCCGCTGCTCAATCAAGATTTTCAACCTACCACTAGACAAAGGCTCTAAATTCTTACCAAAGTAGTCTGATGGTCCTAACCGTCCCACTTCCATTGTCTCTTCTCCCTCAGACCTGTATTGTAAGACTAAAGCTGTACCATCCACAATTATATAGAAATCATCTCCAGGCTCGCCTTGACGAACAATGGTCTCATTATCTTCAAACGAAACGGTTTCAAGTGCATCCGCCACTGTAAGGCGTTCCCACTTGTCCAAACTCTCTGTAACATGAAGGGTTAAAACAAATCAAAGTAATTTACTATAGTTACAAAGTCACCAAGTTTATTTAGAGAAAGCTCAAAAAAATAAAATATAAATTTAAATGGAGGAAAACTTACCTTTAATAGAAAGCCAAACTTAAAATCATAAAAAAAAACATTAGTGACTTTAATTATATTATAGTTAATATTTTTTTGTAATTAATGAGGTAAAGTTTAATGAAATTTTGTATTCGTTAGAATTATTTTATTGAAATTAATTATATTCACATGATTGAATTTATCTAAAATAAAATGTACATAATATGAGAAATTTTGTTAATGTTTTAACTCCAAAGCTCTAGTGGTTTTATAAAGTTAAGTTGATAACCCAAAGATTTTTTTATCCATTGAAATAAACCAAAGAGATTAGTTTCAGGCTACATGCAAATGAAGAGGTGGGCATGTTAAATAATGATGATAATAATTAATTATATTATATAATTTATAATATTTATATCTATATTATATAATTAATTATTATTATCATTATTATTCAAATAGTGCGATACAAGCTAAATATAAATGAGAGGCACTAGGGCCTAATTGTTTTTGTTATTGATATGTTTGAAATAATACCCATACAAATACTATAGGGAAGACCATAACACCAGACTTCCTTTTAAATAAAGATACTTAGCACCAATATATATTTTTTTAGCGCCATGTCTTACTATCTGTTCAGGTTATATGCATGTGTACTAATGTACTAATTACACTAATGGTTAAGAATGAGGAAGTTTGAATTTAGAGGACGTGTACCCACATTTTAATGAAAGGAGAGTGTAAAGCCATTTTGGAAAAATCCCCCTTAATACCCCTGACCGGGATTCAAACACCAATATCCCTGTCAATGGCAATCCAGTCTAACACAAGAATGATGCATTAGATCATATGACCATAGATGCAGGTATGCGATTCATTAAAAGTAAACTGTTTGGGCTAAAAATAATATTAATAAGGAAGAATAATTAAAGAAATTAAAGGCGGAAAATAATGGAAGAATATAGGAAAATAGAGGCATTTTACTAAACTGACCCGGCCACAATCTAGAAACTGTTGTTGTTGTTGTTGTTGTTGTTGTTGTTGTTGTTGGT
>CABFOW010000795.1:50070-93229 GCA_902141385.1 Timema californicum | reverse complement strand
TGTGTGTTACATAACTTTTCTCACCAAGAATAAATTCCATTATTTCATAGGATAGTTTTGTGATAATAAGGAGGGATTCAGAATCGATACTTCTTAAAATCCATTTTAAATCCTGAACATAAATGATTTCCAAGAGTATTAATTATTATTTATGGATAGCTAGCTACACATGTAGCTACCTACATTCACAAACAGATAAGACAGACAAGTACAGACATAAAAATGTTGAGTTCAAATTCCCTAGATTCATGAGAAAAAACCTTTGCTATATTTATGTTATGGATGTCAGGTTTGCGATCTGAGTAAGAGCAAGCTGCCACAATACTACTGTGTGCTGACTAGGATGGCTTTTTTATATATTAGCGCTACATGATGATATTAAAGTGCCCACATAAGATGCTTGACGCTGAGGAAAGATATCTTTCTTAATATTGTGAACTTTTTATGGTAGTCATATTATCATCAGCTATTTAAAGAATTATAGGTATACAACTTTTCTAAATTATTATTGGCGTAATCTACAATGTTACTTTAACTAACTTATCAACACCTAGACTCATGTTTCATTCCAACATCGATCCTGGTTTAACTCATGAAAAAGACTAGATTGCCAATGAAGCAGAGATCTGGGATCGAATACCTGTCGGGTATACTCAGAGTGGCTTTTCCTAAATGGTTTTATAATTTCTCTCCACGTTAATGAGGGTAGATTACCTCTAGAATTCTACCTTCCTCATTTCTACTCCATTAGATAAATAAAATAAAAAGTAATTAGAATAACTACAATTTGACTATACCACCCTAGAAAATGTATACTAAAAAGGTGGAATTTTAAAGAAAATGTACCTGCATTTGCATAGAGGGTGAGTGGGAAACCATTTAGGAAAAGCAAACCTCTGTAGACCTGACTAGTATTCGAATCCCATCTCCCCAACATCGGCTGTCTAGTCTACTGAGAGAATGACCATTTAGACATTTCAGCCACCATAGTGTATGTATAATAGTTGCATTTGTATGCATACACATTAGATTTATCAGAAGGGAAAAGGTATAGGTTTAAATACACCTACCTTTTGTGAATAATTAATTATATTTGAAGCTTTACTTTTCATAACATGCTGCTATTATGAAGAAATAACACTATTGATAGACTCTTTGAAGAACTTATTTTTGTTTTTATACAAACACAAGTGATTATTCACAGCCTATGTAAATGAATGTGCAGTAGGCTTTTAAATTATACTCAAACTCAACTAGACTTTTAAATTAAGGCCGCTTTAAATGACAGCTGTTATCCAATTTTTTCAAGTAGATTGGACAAATCTAAACAAATGCCTCAGTATAAACATGTCACTGTCATCTGATCTAAGCATTTGAAATATTGATAAACAAAAAGTGCTAATCTTGCATTTTCAAGGCCACACACAGATATTCTATTCAGAGTTATCCTTAAGTATGTTTATGAAAGGTGAAAACATGAATAATAATATTGTTTTTTCAACATTAGAATTTAAGTATAAGACCTGTGTTACCTAACACTTTGATGTATTACCCCTCCCCCACACTCCCTTCAAAGTGTTACTTGGTTTATGGACGACCCCATGGTCCAGTAAAGTGTGACATTCTGTCAGTTAAAGTATGTTCAAATTTTTGGCAAAGCCACAGATGTGAACAATCATTTCTGATGTCACCTGGTTTATAAATATCGCAATGTTGGCAGGCTCACGAGTGCTTCACAACCACCACTCAAACTTTGCATCTAAAATGCTGCTGAGATATTTATATCAAGTTTCTACTAGGAGCAGCTGCTGAATGGACAGAAAGTGTTATAAATTGAGTGGACTAAGAAAAATGCTGTATACACTAGACAATAATTTGAATAATTATTCTATTTTAATTGATATATAATCAACGACATATTGATCATTAAAAACATAACAAATTATTTAGTTTAAAAGAGTGTCCACAAATAATGTAAATAGAGTTGTACTACTTTATTCAACTGATATGTTGTCATGGGCACAAAAAGGTTAAAAAGTATAGATAATTTTATATAGCTATGTTAGGAACATGAAAAAGAGTCAAATTTTGAATTTGGTAATAAAGTTAGTTATGAATATAGTAAAATATTTATCAACTAATAGTTCTAAGATTTCTGATATTTTCCATCCAAGAGAAACAAACTTTTACCAGCTATGTGAAGATATAGGTACTCATTATAAGAAGCTGTGATTTTAAAGTGTAAAATGAATTTCACTAATAGAAGCAATGTATAAATACCAAACACATCATAGTGTTTGTAGATAATTTACGAAAGATTAATAAAAATATATTCTACGTACATAACAGAAGTCAACACTATTCTTGTTTGTTACTGTGGGTAGCATATAAACATAATAAAAAAAATACATTAAACTATGGGGAAAATACTGTCCATCGAAAAGGGACCATTCAAACTGAAGCTCAACTACAAAGTAAAATAAGTATTAATCATATGAAAGAAACTCAAGAGCAAAATGCAGTAATCAATCATTACTAATTAATGAACTAGTCCTCTTGGTTCCTGAGACTATTATATATCAATCAAGATTAGGGTGAATATGCATATAAGAAAGAAGTTGCTAAATCAATTGGTTTTTAAAAATAGATTTAATTTGCAATAAAATAAGTTATAACATTGGGAAATACTAAAATCTAATAGCTTTGAACCTTCTTCAGTGGCAGCATGGTCTAAGGCATCGCTCTTATGTTAGACTAGACTGCTGAATACAGGGAGATTGGGGTTTGTGACTTTATGACCGAGATATTAAAAATTCGTGACTTTTTTTTTGTGACTTTCGTGACTTTTTTGCTAATAGTGACTTTCATGAGCAAGTAGACACCCTGTAATAATAAAAAATAAACTATTATAACTTCAAATATTAAGGTGTTTGAATGAAAAGGCAGCTTCTATTTCATGTTCAAGTTAACTAATTTTTCATCTTTAGTTGCATTTGAAGTACTGGTACACTAGAGTTGAAAATCTTAATTTGCAAAGATTGATCAAAACCCTCAAACCCCTCAAACAGGATTGCTACGGTATAAAGTACCCCAAGTTTATAGTTGTTGGTATAGTAGCACTGTCAAGTGCCTGATAAGCGTATTACTCTTTCCATTCCTTCATCGCGAACTTGGTTGCCTGCTGATATAGTTGGAATTAAATATTTATTTGTCTATAAATTTAAGCTATAATTAGAGAATTGCCACTTAAGGATGCTACTAAAGGACAGAGAATCTGACTAAAATTGTAATCAAGGGAGATTTAAATGTTTATCCCAATTAAAATTTATCCATTTTCAACTATCACAAATTTTTCTCTATGTTTTACACATACATTAGAAAATTAAAGGAAGCTAATTAAACATCTAGTTCATATTTAATGTATTATGTACTTATTTTAAAATCTTAAGCACAAACATGCTTGCATTTTAAAAAACATAATAAATGACTATGTGAATAAATTAAATATAACAAAATAATATATTAGATAGTTTGCCAGTGGACACACATTATGTTTTTTTTTTTTTAATATTAGATCAAAAGGACAGCATACATATCGTACATACTAAACAAAAAATGTGTTTATTAGTCTCGAACTAAGAAATAAAGTTAGACCAAATAATAATTTGTTGTTGTAGCTAATGTAGGAGTGCAGTATTTAATCAGAATTTTTTAATAGGTGCTTTATTCTAAATATAGTGATGATATGTGTGTTGCAAATTAATTTTACACACATACATGTGCATGCACACACACACCGGGGAGAAACTAAAAGCAAATCATAGTGGACCATCGATTGGAAACTTGAATTCAATGGTAAAACTATTCCAGGAACTTCAGACTATGTAAGATATGATAGTTGATGCAGATTGGTCTAGGGACCCAGGTGAAAGGCAATCTATAATGGATTATATATTTCTTTAAAATAACTCGCTGATCTCATGGAACACACAAAGAGTATCAAAGTATATGGCTAAATTTGTGGCTGCGCAAGAAACACTATGGCTTCGAGGATTAAGGTGAGAGCTTTGTGGCAGGAGAGAATCAACTCTACTCCATATAGGCAATCAAGGTGCCCTGAACTTGGCTTTGAGCGACAAATATCAAGCACACACCAAACATATTGATGTTCACTATCATTTTGTAAAGGAAAAGATTAGAAACAGACACCTCTCCAAAAAAATACTTGCCAACGTAATCTATGTTAACTGACTCTCTCACCAAGGCTGTGGACCAAGATAAACTTGTGAAGTGTGCTAAAGGACATGGATACATATTCCAAATAGGTAGGCTATTTAAAAAAATCTGTAATGTAGTTTAGTGGCCATGCAATTTTGGTTGCCATGTGCCATGGATAATAAATAAAAAAGAGTTTGGTATGCACAGCAAGCTCTTCTTCTCATATTGCCATGTTATAATGTTTAATGTTGTGACCTA
Source organism: Timema californicum (assembly GCA_902141385.1). Classification (NCBI taxonomy): domain Eukaryota; kingdom Metazoa; phylum Arthropoda; class Insecta; order Phasmatodea; family Timematidae; genus Timema; species Timema californicum. The sequence continues at coordinate 88,753 of CABFOW010000795.1, read as the reverse complement.
TTACTAATAAATAGGTTTATAAATTTTAGACCTGCAAACCACTAATTTACATTAAATTTATCAGTCTTTCCTTTACGAATTACACTATGACCCTATCTTATAAACTTCACCATAGTGAAAACATGCAAAGTAGGCTTACTATCATTCAAGGTAGAGCTTGATTTATATTTATGTACAATGCAAACTAATGGTAAATGACACATAGTGCACAGTATAGGCATAATTCATTGGAAAAATATGATTTATAATTAAACATATTATTTAAAGCCTTACTTAAATCTTGTATGTTATTAATAGAAAATGGCCTCACCTCTTTTCACAACTAGATAAAGTCTCTAAATATAATTCACTAAAGGGTTCACTTAAAAAACTGTGTTAATTAAACTGTAAACTTAGAAATTGAAAATAATTTAAGTTTTACATATACCACAAGTATTAAACTACATTTAATATTAATTTGATTTTAATTTTATTACTGTCATGGATGTTAATGTAGACATATTTCTCAGCAACTGGATCGAAAATGTAATACTTTACTTTATTTAGACTGCTTTTTTATGCATGCGTTTTGTGTCGCGGTACACACGACACCAAGAGCCGTAGCGTTTTGTAGATTAATTTTATGCATGAGGCATTTGCCACTCGGCAAAAGAAATAGTAGTGGGGGGAGGATAAGGATAAAGTGTATCAGTGCTCCCCACGCCTTTGTGTTGGGAAGTTCAAGATGTATCCATGCGCCATCTATTTGCTGTATCGCCACCTTCTGTTGAAAAAAGGAAAAGAAAATTGGATGTTCATCTCATCGACTTTGCAAGATTTGATGATGGGGCATTTCATAACCTCTAAAAAAATTATGAGATGACAGAGACAAGTTTTTAAAAACTATTATCTAACAGTGAAAAACACAATACACGCCATTTTCTAGCCATTGACTTTCCTCTATACTTCTAGTTTTGTACTCCCCTGATAATTTATATCAAATTGCTTTATTTTTCTTGACCTAATTTTTAAAACTTTCAGTATTAAAATCATCTCTTTTTTTATACAAAAATGAAATATACCAATTATTCAAATGACACAATAATCCCACTTGTCCTCCAGGAAACTGGACCAATCTTGTCTGCTAGACAGGTGTTGGCAGCTCTAATGTCTAGACAAGAAACCCATTTGCATAAATGGACCCATAAGATACCATATATAATTAGCGCGACTTTGGCCGCTGGCGTTCTCTAGGACACACAGCATGTTTTACCATACGCGACAGCAAGTTTTTCGGACAGCAGAGCATAAAAGGAATCATTTATTCCCAGTAACTTACAAAAAGTGACGGCTTTTGCCGTCGTGTGTTGCGCGGCACGAAACGCCTACACTAGCGGTTAAAACGCTAGCAAGTAGCAACCGCGCCATTGAATGAAACCCTTGTTATCAAGTTAGAAAATAAGATTTCATCTATACCAGCGTTTTGACAGCTACCATTGGTGGCGTTAAAGTTGCTTGTGGCTGTTTCAACGTCTCCGGAGGCGTTAAAAGGCAGTTGTGTCACAACACGTCTTTCAGCAGGAATAATAAATACTCTTCCTCAATATGGTATCACGTTTTGCAATATTTTCATTCACTAAACTAAGTAGTATATCAAATGAAACTAAAGACATTCTATAGTACAAAAAAGAACTTCTCTGGGTACATTCTGTGATTCATAAACTTAATATGAAAAGGTTCTGTTGAGCGACAGTTCGATAATGTCTCTTATGACGAGTTTTTTTTTTTGCTAGTTTCCTCCAACAAAATAAATCCCGCAATACAGTAAGCTTGTACAATCTCCATTTTTAAACCACACTGCACACGTGGAAGCAACAATCGCGGCATTTAAACCGCTAGTGGAGAATCAGTCGCGTTTTGACAGTCCGGTGTAGATTAAAGATTTTGGAGGCGTAAGCTAGCGACAAGACCGCCCTTTTATACAGGCGTTTCTTTACAAGCGTGACGCGCGTCCTGGCCGTTTGTTTTTATACAAGCAACATATTTTGCGCGCCGTGAAAAGAGTGGGAGGAAATGAACAACAGAGACCAGGGTTGCCAGTCTTTTCTATTCTACCAGTCGTGATGAATTCGTTTATAGTTGCCATTCCAGGAACGAATAAAGCGGTGGACAATAAATAACCAACTAGTCAACCACACCACCAATAATACACTCATTAACTGCTACAGAAGTACACTTATAATGGTACTGAGATATAATGAGGTCCCAACACGAGTAGCATGGAGGTTGGTTGCACTGCAATCTCGCCAGCACCGCGACACGAAAGTTGACGGCTGTATAAGATACCCCATTGAATATAATGTATCTTAGATAGTCTTGAGTCATTTTTGACGCGGCGTTCTCTGGGTTACGACGACACACTTTTCAGATCGCGGCAGAGTATAAAAGCATTTAGAGTTATTTTATGCACCGCATTCGTGTCGCCGTACGACCGGGGACATGATGATGCTGCGTTCTAAAACCATCCCCCAGTGATGCCAGTCCCAAACATTCTCACATGATGGATCCATGTATCATCTACAACACCTATCTTTACACAAAAGACAGAAGATGTCCCGTTCATCAGAAACGGATTTACACTATAGGCCCACTGGGCACGGGTGGCACATTTTGGATAGCATTATTTTAATTTTAATATTTTGTTTTTAATAATTACGTTTAAAAATGATTGACTAACATTATTAAATTGTTCAAGTTAAAGTCAGAACGACAATATTTCTTTTTAAATAACTGTACTTTGCAATTACTTTTCAACTGAAGCCAGTCTCCCCTTCTTCATAATGTTAACTCAAGCTAATGCAGGGCATGTACATGCCAGATTTTTGAAATATTTTCTCGAATACTAGCTTCCGCGCCTCCCTCTCCCCCCAAGACCCCTTTCCTCCAAAACCCTTGAAAAGGTTGGGGGCGCATATTGTAATTATGCTTAGGGGCGCAAATTTTTTACTCCTTGTGTGGGAAATTAAAGGAGGATGAGAAGAAGTTTTTCAATTACTTGAGAATACCGATTATATCATTTGGTGAAAGTAGATTTAGTAATGATTCCATATTTAAAATAGCTAATAAGATTATTTTTATAAAAGTTAGACTGTATAAGGAAGGGTGTATTTTTTTATTGAAACAAGGTGTACAGTGTTTATGAAACGAAGTTGGCCACCCTTTTGTTTTTTCCAGCCGGCGACATGAAACGCTGCGTTTGCATGAATGATATGGTATTTTTGCATATAGCCTAATGTACTTTCAAGACGTAGAGGGTACGGCGTTCTCTAGACCACAACGACATGTCTTACAGAACGTGGCGGTGAATTTTACTGCCGTGTTTGCATAAAGTGAACCAATGTTCCCTGTATAATTTTAGAACGTGGCGTCATCATGTCATCGAGCGTACGGCGGCACGAACGCGGTGCATGAAAGGATTTGTATTATCTCCTTTGTATTTAGAGAAAGCACGTCAAAAAATAACTGTATAAAAGGCCACTTTAATACTCTTCCGAGAGTAATTATGTCTTCACGACATGAAAAGTGTTTCGTCGTAGCATATAGAATGCCTCGTCAGAAATGACGCAAGACGATCCAAGATACATTATATTCAATGGGGCATTTTATACAGGCAGGGTCATCTTAAGGGGAGAGGGGGCCTAAAGGGCTCGGCCCAGGGCCTCATTCTATAGGGGTCCCTTAAAAGAGAGGGAAAATTAAACAGAAGCTCAAAAACCATAAATATTTATGAACTAGCCTATTGGACTATTAGGGGAGGCGCTAGCTTACATCGAGTATGCATTTCAAGTATGACAAAATTTGACTTCTATTGCATGTTCTGGGGACCCAGAAGAATAAGAAAAGTGATGGAGGAGAAGGGAGGGAGGCGACAACCGATGGGGAAGGGGGTGAAGAGCGCGCTAGGGGTGGAATTTTGTTTTCACTACAACTTCCGACTCGTTCATCTTATCAAGATAAAAAAAAATCTAATTTTAAATCTGAAAGGTGTTACCGCGAAAAGATTAGCCGATACACGTTGGTCAGCCCATGCAGACGCTATTAAAGCTATTTACATATATTGTACGATGGAAGAAGGGAAATAAAAAAAAGCTATACAATGCCTTCAGGATGACGAGGAAAAACCTCCTGAGGTTGTCCAGGTTAAAAGCAAGTTCTCTTCAAAATAAAATGGATAGTCTAGAAAAAGTTTTGTTGAGAATTTTTTTGAATGATATTATACAAATATTTAACAGCTCGAGTAAAATATTTCAAGAAAGAGATCAAAGATAGATCCATTTGTTGCTGTAAAAATGTTAAATTTCTTTAAAGAAGAGCTAAGAGACGAATACGATTAATATAGAGAGCATGCTAACCACACTACCTGGAGTTCATTTTGAAGATACGAGGAAGCGGTTAAGGCAGCGAAGTTGACGTATGAAATAGTTAGACTCCTCTTCAGAAGAAGTCGGGCTTCAGGAAGAAGATAACATTCGAGTGAATGTATACTTTGCAATAATTGACAAACTCGTGAGTGAATTGAACTGAAGAAGTGAATGTTACCAGAATCTGTATTCCATATTCGATTTGTTTACGAACATGGACTGTTTGAGTTATGCAACGTCAAAGCTAAATGCAGCAATCTAGCTTCCATTTACAAGAAAAATATTGATGGTAACGAATTGCACTTGAAATGTCAGCAACTAAAACACTTATTTTAAAAATGAGCCTAAGAAATAAATTGCGACTATGCACTCAAACATGACTCAATACCAAGTGCAGTGGACATTTCCTAGTTTAGAAATGTGTTTCCGTATATTTTTATCAATGATGGTAACAAATTGTAATGAAGAACTTCATTATCAAGATTGAAAATCATTCTCAATGAATTACGAACTACGATGCTTCAGAAGAGGTTGAATTGTTTATCTTTAATGAACATGGAATTTAATTCTTGAACCAAATTGACTTCTCTGAATTGATAAAGGATTTCGCTTCTATGAAGGCAAGGAAAAATATCTTTAATGGGTTGGCACACTCCTATAAATTCGTGAGTATACTTGATAATTTTCTTTACACAGAGTTTTAGATTTTTGTCATATTGTATTAAACATCATTTTATTAGTTTTAATACACATAACAACAACAAACAAACAAGAATGCAGTGAAACGAAAAAAAAATATTGACATTGTTTCTAGGTTTTATAGTGTAGTAAATTAAAAATATATTCACCTAAATCGCAGAAGAACGTAAAAATTTATAGGAATGGAAATGTTTTAACATGACACCAAAAATATTTTAGTTTTCAAAAAATTATGTGTTTGTTTTTATAATTTATCACAACCTAACAAACCCTAATCTTCTACGTGCCAACAAAATGTTCTTCCTAAAATATTTTGTTCTGGACGAGCTTTAGATAAGCACATCATTAATTTTATATACTATATAATCTAGACACTATGTAAAAATTACTGTTACTGTTATTTTTTTAGCACCGCGTCTTACTACATGTTCAGGTTGTACGCCTATTAGTCCATTGCAATTAGACCGAAAAATGGCAAATAGGAGAAAAAATTTATAGTTTTTAAACTTTGGTCAAATACTCCTTTGACCTCAAATAAATAAGAACCAAAGAGTTCCCATCCCTCAGGGGGGAGCTTCCCCCCTAACGCCCCCTTGAATTTGCAAAAACCGTCAAAGCGCAAAATGATTGTACCCAGATTATAAAAAAACCTAATAACAATGTTTATTTTTTTAACTGCAATAAATTATTATTTTTATAAATAATCTTACTATATGTAACTCCGTATTGGACATGGTTTTCTTTCAAAAATGTAATTTCATGGGGGAAAAAAAGGAAATTACCGAATTGTAATAGTTTCTTACATTTTTTTTCATTTATTAAAGAAGTAACCTAACAAATGTTTATTTATAAAGTTTCTTATATCCGCCAAACTATGCAGTTCACCCGATTTTGAATAAAAGAGCGTACGCACAGTGTCTGGCCGGCACCTGTCTCGTGATGTGAGGGGAACTTGCGCATGCGCGCTAAAGCACTGTACTTCTGCGCATTCTCACGTCAATTCTTTACAAATTACACGAGTAGTAGTGTGTTGTGCTTTTCAAGTGAAGTGTTATGAAGAGTGAAGTGTTGTATTGTAGTAGTAGAGACTATATTAACGTTGACTATGATACAATTGTGTGTTTCATGTTGAAAGAAACTTACTAAAATGTCGTCTTCTAGTGACCGTTTCATTTGCAAAAAGTGTGTCAAAAGGAGACACTGTAAACGTTGTAAGATGGTTAGCTAATTTAATTACTGTCAGCAAGAAAAGAAAGGATGACGCACACTTACTTCTGGAAAAAGTTGAAGAAATTGAGGTTCACAAAATATGCCGAAGGGAATACATCAATAAACGGAATATTGAGCGTGATTATAAAGAGGCTTTTGCAGAAAAACCAGGTACGAGTTTACGGTCGTCTTTAGTATTTAATATTAGCAAAATATGTTTTATATACAATGAAAAATATGATGCTCAAATTGAAAAAAAGAAACCTATCGAAAAGCGTAGAGAAGTCTATGAAGTTCGTTCCATAACATTAAAAGATTCGTTGTTAACAAAGGCCCAATTGTGAGATGACGACTGGGGTCTCTAGGTTGCTGCTCGAATAAATAGTGTCATTGATTTAGTAGCAGCAGATGCATGCTATCATAAGAACTGTTATGCTAAATTCGCTACCAATCCCTCAAATAACCGAAAAAGAGGCCGCTCTCAAGATTCAACATTTGATACAGCTTTTCAACAACTTTGTACTTTCATTGAAACATCGGAAGTGTCAATTTACGTTAAACGATTTAATGCATAAGATTGAAGCAAACCTACCACACAGTGAGTCTATGACGGCAAAAACTCTTCAAAACAAATTAGTAGAACGGTACGGAGATGGAGTTCTATTCGCAACAATGAGGAAAAAACACACGGTTGTTTGTTTTCGTGGCATTGGTTTAAAACTAACTAACCAGTGGTAAAACGAACGGGCTGAAAATTAAAAAGATGAGCGTCTTAGAATTGTTGAAGCCGCAGCCAGTATAGTCAGAGAAGATATCCGCATGACTGTTTACAACACATTAGCTTACCCAAGTATAGCAAATTTCACTGAAAACGTTGAATCGATGTTTCCTGAAACGTTGCAGGTTTTTGTATATAAGGTTATTTAGAGAATAAAGAAGGTGACAGGGAAGCTATCAAGAAAAAAGTACGGCTATTTCTCATTCAATAATAGCAGCGACAAGGCCTCGCTCATTAATCTATCCTTTGCAACTAGGGCTTGCAACATACTTGTTTCGCATAGTAGATTCCAAAAACATTGTTGATGCTGTTTCAAATATGGGTTCTGTTCCAGCTACAAAAGTATAGCTTTACTTGAATCATCTGCTGTACATTCATGGTCACCAGAAGTTACAAGTGGATCATTTTCACAGTTCTCTTTTGACAATGCCAATTTTAATATTGCCACAATGACCGGAAAGGACACATTCCATTCCATGAGGGGGGGGGGATACGTTATGTCACACCAAATACTGCTATAATAGACAGAGAAGTTATCAAACTCTCTAGTATCCCTACTTCAAAAGAAATTGAGGTGGTCCAAAAAATCGAAACAAAAACATTTAGACTAGAGAACAAAGCTGGCATTGAAGAAGTTACATTACAAAATGTTTACGTAGATGGGGCTTTTAAAGAAGTAACTCAACTTTCCAATCAAGACATTTCTTGGTTGTTTGGGAAGTTTTTGAAGCAATTCTCTATGCCTACCTGGCAAGGTTTTATGGATAAGGTTACTAATGACATGCCTTACTCAACATCACGGGTACTAGCTCTTCCATTTGTTAACAGCCCACCAACTGATTATGGCACAATAGTGACTGTTTTAGTTTATGCCATCCAGGAAAGCAATAAGAGCAATCAAACAATGACTGTTGTGACCTTTGATCAACCCCTTTACATAAAGGCCATATATATCGTTGCCCTGGAAAACAGTAGTGAAAATGAAATGTTTTCGAATATCATCATTCGATTGGGATGCTTCCACTTGCTGATGAGCTATCTTGGATCAATCGGCTTTATAATGAAGAATAGTGGAATTTCCGAGCTATGGGAAACTGTCTATGCTGAAGCATCAATTCCGCACATGCTATCAGGACAAGCTTATTCAAGAGCTGTCCAGGCACATTGTACAACTCTGTGCGCTCTTTCAGTAATAATAATGGATGAATTTGAAATCTCAGATTCTGATAAGGCGCACATGACTAGTCTCTTCTCCACCTATGAAGTCAGTCCACCATCATTTGATTGCCTGGAAGAAGATCAAGTGGTTACAAAGCTGAAAAAAGAGTTTTTTGACAAGATTGAAAGACTCAAGCAACGAGGGAAAACATATTAACTATGGCTGCAGTACTTTGAACTTGTAACCCTAGCACTACACTTTATGCAAGCAGAGCGTATGGGGGATTGGAACCTTCACTTGAACTGCGTTAAAGCAATGCTTCCAGTGTTTCATGCAACAGGACATTTCCCTTACGCCAAGGCTGGTCAATTGTACCCACAGGATATGGATGCACTTGAGAAGAACATGCCAACTGAGGAAATCCGTAAATTTACTCGGGACAGCTTATTTACTATTCGCCGTTCTAATAAGAATTGGTCCGGAGTTTGGTCAGACATGGTGATAGAGCAAACGCTAATGAAAAACTTCAAAAGTGTTGGAGGTGTTACACACGGGAGAGGTTTTTTCTGGTAGTGTTCTTAACAGGTGGATTTGTGGCTTCCCCATAGCCCACCATGTTTGTGAGGCAATTGAAAAATTCTGCAACATGCTCACAATTAGCAGCAATCAACATGTTGAATTGAGAGGTGGAAGAATACAAACTAGTGAAATACACTGCAAGAAATTCGAAGCATGGTTGCGACAACACTCGCCTTTTATTTATATGCAAGATCTGTTCTCACTAGCATCTGGCTTAGTTTCACAAGATGATGTCAGCTGCTACAAAGCTGTATCTGTAGGAGAACAATCTCTGCAAAGAATTGGAACTGACATTACAAAATTTGGCTCTCTCAAGCTGAAAAGAGCTGGCGTGGCTAAGACAATGTCTTCATCAACCAGCACAGTAATAGTTGGAAAAGACGTTATTGAAGTTGATACAACGCAGCTTTTCCAGAGAATACTGTGCACTGTACATTCACCTGACGACTTACAAGATTGTTTCGCATTCGAGCTTGCAACAGTGCCAATGGATTTATTTGACAGCAGTGGCCTTATGAGAAAGACAAAGAAAGCAGCGTTTTATAATTTCTTTGATACAGTTCCAGAGCGACCAGTTGGTAGCACTGACAACCTGTACTTTATTCTTGATGGAGGCTTTCTTATTCATCGCGTAGTATGGCCAAAGCAAGGGACCTTTGGTAATATCTACACCACCTACACATCTTACATCAAGAAGCATTACAGTGATCAAGTAACAATGGTTTGTGACGGATACACCGAAAGTAGTGTTGGCACCAATGTTGTAGAACTCCAAAGGCGCTTGATGAAGCGTACTTCAATAGAAATAATTTTTAATGAGAGTACAGTTCTCGTTGACTTACAGAAACAATTTCTAAGCAATCTTGCCAATAAGGAACGTTTCATTTTGCAACTCACTGGCCACCTGGAGAAAGTAGGCATACGCACGTTTACAGCAACAGATGATGCTGATGTGAATATTGTGCATACCGCAATAGAGACACATGAGAAGAATAACAAGCAAGTTGTTGTAGTTGGCCAAGATGTTGATCTTCTTGTTTTACTTATTGCTCTTACTCCAGGCACAATGGATGTCCTCATGCTGAAAGAGGGTAAAGGTAACGTCAAAGATAGATTCTACAGCTCTAAAGATCTGCAAAACTCTAATTTTGTGACCTATTGCAAAAAAAAATCCATCCTCTTCCTTCATGCAATTAGTGGCTGTGACATAACCTCAGGGTTCTATGGGAAGGGAAAACTGCAGGCAGTACAATTGTTCAACCGCAGTGAATACCTGCAAGATATCCCTGAGATATTCAATAACCCTAATTCTACTTATGATGACATCGAACGTGCAGGAGAGAGGTTCATTATCGCATTGTACAACAACACGAAAAAAGAAGAAAGCAGCTTGAATGAGACGAGATATAACTGTTTTAATAAACTAGTAGGTCAAGCAAGTAGTGCTGTTGTCCTCTCCAAGTTACTGCCAACCACAGAATCTGCACAATCAACACTCCCATCGCACATTCCACCAAGTGCAAACATGGCAAGGAGATTGAACCCATCGGGCTGGGGATGGAAGTTAGTTAACAAATCGTTGACGCTCATATACACTACTAAAGGACCAGCGCCAGCTAAAATAGTGTATCTAATTACTTGTGGATGCAATAAAGTTGTGGAAATAAATGCAAATGTGTGAAAGCTAGCCTGTGTTGCACTATTAGGTGCAAGAACTGCCGAGGCCAAAGCTGCACTAATACCGAAGCAATAGACATCGCCGAAGAATAAGAAGAAGCAAAGAAGAAAATAATGGTATTATATAGTAAAGCAAGAACTGTTACATTATTCTACATTATAAAGACAAAAATAATTTTAAAGTAATTATTGTAAAATAAAATAATTTGTATTGAAATGTAGCCTAAATATTTATTCGCTCTACCGATACTTTAATTCTTAATTTATGACTGTTCTAAATATTCAGTTTAGAGAAGGTTATGTATTGTTTGGTGTTTAGTAAAGTAAAGCTTGGGTTTTAATCTGCGTTATAACTTGTTTTATAACTAAGATACAACCATTTTACTGTTTGACTGTTTCGAAATTTCAGGGGAGCGGTTATGGGGGGTTTAGGGTGGACGCTCCCCTCTCAAGGGAGGGAACTCTTTGGTTTTAATTTCCTGGCGACCCAAAGAGTGTTTAACCAAAATTTAAAAACTTTATAAAAAAAATTCTCCTATTTTACCTAATTGCAATGGACTAGATGTACTAATCACACTAATCTAAAATCTAGGACAGACACAACATCCAGCCCCCAGCCGTTAATTCATCACTGTGAAAGGGTACACCCACATTCACCCATGAGAAATTTTTTGGCCATGCTGGGAATCGAATCCAGTACCCTTAACTCCATAGGCAGACGCACTACCGACTGTCTACCATCGGTCTACTATTAATAAATTCGCTCCATGATTGTGTGTATTAAAAATAAAACAATGTTGGTTATATTACTAGACAGACAGACAGTAATAAGATGCAGACCATCCTCAAGTAGTTATTTATAGCCTCTAGCCTATAAATAGCTATTGTAACAATTTTAACATTTTTAATTAATGCAAAAGTGTTCCAAAGAAGATGTGCTATATAAGAGGATGGGAATAATGGCCTCCAACTGCCTTAAGACGGTCCTGTATACAGACGTCAATTTTTGTGTCGCCGTGTTGGTGAGACTGTAGAGAAATCAATCTCTACGCTACTCGTGTTGGAAGCTCATTGTATATCAGTACCAGAATCAGTGTACTTCTGTGGCAGGTAGTGAGTGTATTTCTTATGTGTGGTTGGTTATTTATTGTCTACCGCTTTATTTGTTCCGAAAATTGCAACAGCTTTAAACTGGTTCATCATAAGTGGTAGAAAAGAAGAGAGTGGCAACCATTATCTCTGTTTTCATTTCCTCTCACCCTTTTCATAATTGAAAATATTGTATTTCAAATTCGTGCGCACTGTGATATACAATATTCGTTATTAATAACGCACAATTCATTAGTATGAACTCAGCTTAGATGGAGTTTACCTTGCGATAGTCGAATAAGTATATCAACGAATTAGAGAGAAAAATTGACATCCCTTCCACAAGGAAAATCAGCCTAAAAATTTTCAGCCCGCTGGACGCTTCTGTTAATCGAGTCCGGCAAGTGCCAAAACGCAAGCCTCCATGTAAAATTGCAATATAACATGCATGCACACACACGTGTGTGTATGTGTGTGTGTGTGTGTAAGTTTTCGCCTTACAATTCCTCAAAATATTCCCTCCAGCGCTTTATTATACTGTTATCCTTATACCGTTTTCATTCCAGAACATCTCACCAAGCTTAGCTAGAAAGCCACCAGTCTTTCCTGACATTCCTTGTTTCGTCTTTTTTCCACTTCCATAACAGCACATTTTCCTCAAAATCATTCCTTATTCTATCTACTTCTTTTAATCTCATTTTCTCCTTACTCTCTTTTACCAATTTCTTTGCATTCATCCTTTTCTCTTTGTATATGTCACACAAACTCCTACGTTGTTTCATTCCTCACCACAATCATTTATTTGTATGATTCTTTCTTTTCTCTCACAAATTCTTGCATCTGTTCATTTCATTATCACAGATCTACAAAAAAAATTCGTGCACTTAACTACAGTTTATATTTCCTGTTACAGGCACTTTCTATATCATTAGCATTTATTTCTACACTCCATTTCATGCTCTTGTAAAGTTAATTTTTTGCCCAACAATCTTTCATATTGCACTTTCACACTTTTATCCCGTAATGTTTCTACTTTAACTCTTACTTGCTTAATACGCTTGCGTTGCTTCCCCAAAAATTCCTACCTAATTCAAATACTGAGATCACTAGGAAGTGATCCGTTCCACATCCAGCTCCACGCACAACCCTAGCATTAGCTTTACTAAACTTCTGAGTCTATCATCAAACACCACAAAATCAACCATCCTTCATGAATCACCCCTTTGCCATGCATACTTGTGAATATCTTTGTGCTTAAACCATATGTTCCGACACTAATAAACCTTATTTAAACAAAGCCTCAATAACTCATTACCTTTCTTGATAACCCTGTCATCCCCATACCTTCCTAACACTTTATATGAATTCTCGCTGTGGACACCCACCCATCCATTGAGCTTATTCCTAAACTCCATTCTCACAATCTCGTCTTAACCCTCCACCGGAGCATAATTAGCAACCAACGTGATTCTACGAATGCCTATTTTCATACGAACCCATATAGGCCTAGAAGAAACAAACTCATACACTCTCATAAAAATGTAAAAAATAAGGAAATTAACCAAGGAGAGAATGAGGTATTAGCAATCACGCGCGTTATTACTTTATGTGGGATTTCCCAGAAAGTTTGTATTATCCTCTTTCTCCACTCAGCACAGCTCTAACCTATTTTTTTTTGTCTTTCAGCTTACTATACTCTAGTCCCACGCTTGGATCCTATGCTACTTTAGTTAGTTTTACCCGCCTATCAATGCAGAATCTAAAATGTTTCTAAGTTTTGTTTGTGTGAAAATTGTTAACTGCTTTACGCGGGCCAATAGCGCAAGCAGCATTGTTAAATATATAATATGATGAGAAGCCCTAAGATGAGAGCTTTTATGGGGATGAGAGAGTATAGTTAAATATAAGAGAGCTCACTGGTCAAGAGCATTCCCCCTACATCTGATTAACTAGCATGAGTTGGGTTAGTCCGTTTTATTTTATAAATTCTCTGGCTGCAAAAACGCACCTAAGGACCGTTAGCCTATTCTGGCCTTTAAACATACTAGTGGTGCAACCACGGTGACGCTATGCGGGCTAAAGCCCCTCCCCCAGATCCATTTATTTATATTTTTTAAACTTAGCTACATTAAATATTTTAGGAGTGGCCAGTGACCCCTGTAAAACAAATCACTGGAGGAACACGTAAATAGCGTGCCTCCTGAAATTCACAGAAAAAAAGTTACGGAAGTTGTATCCAACCAGATGGGTTGAACGACACAGTCATGGTGATGGATCAGTTGATGCTCCCTGTTGCAGAAGTTTTAAAAGAATTCAAAACATGGGATGGTGCAAATACGTCATCAACTGTTAGCCGACTAGGAGCGGCCATTCATCAAACAGAATTCATAGTATCAAGGATGTCGCCAGGAAAACTTCTCAGCTATACTCTTCCCATCGGCAAGAAACTACAAACCAGTGATGTAGAAATGGAATATGGTGTGGCCCATGCCAATAATTTAAGGATTATCTTGATAAGTTAAAGGATGAGTGCTGAAGAAAACTTTAATAAAGTATCTTGACAGTACAAGAAAGACGGCAGAAGATTTAGGAGCTACTTCAAGCATGCAATCTTAAAGGTGCAATGTTTTAGCCGATAGTGAGGAATAATAAAGCCGCAGAACTGTTTACTTACCATAAATTGATACCCTCAAACACAATTTCAGACAAATTTTTGAAACCTCAAAACATGTTTAAAAAAATTATAAGGAAGATGCTGCGGAGTTTGTAAAATTGGGCGAATATGTGGTGTATTTGTTCACGTGCTCGCCGGTGTGGATTTGTAAAACATATAACCCTCAACGTTTTAAAAATTATGAGAAGCAGTAATCAAGTGATCACAGAAAGCATGTAGGGGACTGTGTAAAATAAATGATTTAAATATGTATATAAATGTTTATGCATTAATATATTTCAAAATACTTTACCAAAGTTATAACAATGTATTTTATTACCTGAAATAAAAGAAAGGGAATTTTAATAAGCCTGTCCCAAACATTAATTTTATTTGTTAAACCTCAAACATTGCTAGAAATTATATTTTATAGTTTACATATTTCGCCTTAGTAATAAAAATTTAGGTTTATCTAAGATCAATGCATTGTGTTAGCTTATAAAAATATTTAACATGTTAAGTCGTATTTGTGTTCCATGGGACCTTTGGTATGTGCAATATATACAACAACCAAAACCAAACAAACCTTTGGGTAAAAAGATGTCCTCAAGAGAAATGTATGTGTTTATCAAGTTTTGTCGTATCCACTTTTAAAATAATATTAATAGAAATATTTAAACACATGATCTCTTCGTTTGTATGCCTTCTAAATCATATTTATATTAAAATTTTAAAACATGACCAATGCACATTCTTAATATACAATATTATTAGCATATCATATAATAATTATACGAAGGTTCTTATAATTTTATTGAATCATTTTCATTAGGTAAAATGAGATATTCTTTTAATTCAATTCTGACCAATCACTCTGTTGACTTAAGTGGATAGGAATACCTTTTCCACCGTGATTTCTGTAGTGAGTTGCTAAGCATTATAACCGTTCATTTATTTTAATACTAACAAGACATTGGACATATTGGTATAGTTTTTTTGTTGTGAATAAAAAAGGATATAGTATCACTATTAAAATGTGTAGAAGTGATACATCCTATATCCATCATCTGAAAAATGGCGGCCTAAAACAGCATTTTTTTTGCAGATATCTCGTAAATGGTTCATTATATCAAAGTGTGTGTTGCAATAAATATGAAGGGGAGAGCATTTTCTACTAAACAATTTCTAATAATTTCATTTATAATCTTAGCTGTTTTCAAACTATCTCGCAGCGAAACTTTTCAATACTTTGGAGTATCCCTCCAGATTATTTGCCTATCACGCCCAGGCTGCGTTAGGTTTGGAATTTCTAGGTTTGAGGATTTTTTTCCTATCATTCCCAGGTTACGTTAGGTTTGGGGATTTTTTCCTATCATTCTCAGGTTACGTTAGGTTTGGGGATTATTTTCCTATCATTCTCAGGTTACGTTAGGTTTGAGGATTATTTTAATATTTTCTTATTGTATCCGGTTATACATAGGGGTGCACCAAAAAGCAATCCTGCCGGGAGCAAAATTTACCTCGGTTTCGTTGTGCATGGTTGGTAGGTGGTGGTTGATATGTGACGATGACTCTTAATCCACACTCACTTTATCACAATTTAAAACGCTAAGATGGTGGTATTATTGTTTTACTGCTTTATATAGCGAATCAGGTAAAGGTAGCTCGCTTTGCCGCGAAAAAAATAAAATTAATAGAGGTACTATATGTGCCTCTGGCGGCACGGCGCGTGCACGGTAATAATTATGGGTCAGCAACTCATTTAATATCGAATATAGCCAAGTTGGGGCTGAGTACGACCGATAAATGGTAGCAAAAGATCACTTTACCGCTAATGAAACCGATTAAGGAATGATGTGTTGCTACTATTATATATGTAATTATTTTATTTTTTTACGTCAAAGGTAGTAACATCAGAAAGTCTGTTTCGCTAGCTCACTAAACCACGACTAAAATAGAGTTGAGACCAGTGTGTTTAAACTACTACTGCCTCCTCTAGTGGCACGGCTAGTAAGAGCAATTCTGTGTCGATATAATTTAACCACGACTAAAATAGAGTTGGAACCGGTGTATTAACAACGCTACTACTGCTACCTCAAGCGGCACGCCTGGTAAATGGTGGGAAGTATGCATTAGTAGTAGCTCATTTCCACAAATTGGTACCATAGAAAAGAAAAAAAAATCTGTAAACTGATTTTCAGCTTCTGCACATGAACACTGGTTGTTAGCTTTTTAAAGGTAAAACATAAGTTGGTTAGTTTGTTTATTAATGTATAAACTTTATTGAATTAAGTTGTCAAAATGACGTGTTTATTTAAGTTTGTTTTCAATGTGAGGAAATGACGTACACTCCCATTTACTCTGAAAGTTAGCACTCTTACCTTAACGGATTACATGATGGGCTTATCTTATTGCCTGAGAAATACCGAAACCATAGGGTGTAGAAATAGGAAAGTTTGGACACTTGCAGTTATATGCAATGCAAATAGCGGCGCCGCGGTGGGTTCGAGAAGCTTGAGCGCTGTAGTAGAACTGGCCGAGTATTGTATTCTTTCAGTACCTACCGGCATTTCGTATAATATGAGAGTTCAATTATTTTGTTTGTTATACATTCATTCTTTGCGTTTTGTGTTTGAAAGCTCTGTTTTTAAATTCAAGATTATTCTTTTTGTCACCTTTTAGTAAATAAGTATTTGGTCTATATAAGTAATTTATATTCTTTTAATAGGTAGTATGTGCTTCAACCATGCCGACGTGTTTCATACCGGGATGCAAATCAGGCTTTGACAAATATTCAAGCGTCAAAAGGCATTACAGTATTTTCAACCTCCTCGAAACAAGAACGAGTTTGCAAAGTGGGAGCAGGCAATTCCAAGAAATTGCCGACTTTTTTTTTGTGACTTTACATTTTTCTGAAGATTTTTTGCAAAGTGTGGCGATTGTTTAATCAAATGAGAAAGGGGGAATCTTCCTCGATCAAATTCGCGGTTGAAACCCAGTTCTATTTAACATATTTTTCCTATCCTGCCAAAGTATTTTAGTAAAGACATATAACAAAGGAATTCTCTTAAAAAACACACGAGCATCTGATTTTTGGAATACATTGTGAAAAATATGTTTAAAAAGTATTCAAGTAGAGAAGCATTTCAAATATAGTGATCTTCAAAGTCAATGAAGCTATCCACTACATTGTCAGCTGGTTCACTGTTGAGGCAGGAACATTTGCATTCCAAGGATGCTTCGGAACACTTTAATATTTTGTTTTGTCATCCACATCTATTTCCACAACTTGTTTTGCATTTGTAATGAATAAGCTTCATGAGGGAAGTTGTTGCTGGAGGCATGTCTGTTTGATGCACAAAAATCGGATTGATGTAATAAATTCTTCATTTGTTTTAAAAGATGTGACTGTAACTTATTCATTATCATGATCTTTAAATATTTAGCACCTTCTATAAAAGGTTCTTTTCCCTCTTCCTTGGGTCTTCCACATTTTGTAATGTGTTGTGCCTCATCTAGCAAGGTTGAGAAAAGGCTCTTACTTAACACAGGAGGTACACTCTTCACAGTACAGAAATGAGTACCTACTGCCGTTATGATGATTAACGTCATCTGCTGCAAACAAACCGTAAACAAATTCGTCTCTTCCCTTCAGTTTCTGACCAAGAATCTTTTCTCTTTTTACAATCTTCTAAAATAGTTTCTTTAAACTTAGCGCTTGTTTATTATTATTTAGCACCGCGTCTTACTACCGGTTCGGGTTGGACGCTAAAGTAGGCCTACTAATTGCGCCAGTGTGTTAGGAATTGGGAAGGTAGAATTTAGAGGAAATGAACCCGCATTCGCGTGGACGTAGAGTGGAAAATAATTTAAGAAAACCTCCCCCCAGTTCACCCGACCGAGGTTCTAACCTCAATCTCCTCGTCCTCAGCAGCCTTGTTCAACACGAAGCTAGCGCGTTAGCTATACTCCATTCACGGTAGGAATTGACCTATGAAAGGTCTTTTTTCTTACCAATATCCTACTATGTAATAGATTTCTGTTAGGGAAAAAGGCCTTTCAGAAAACAACTTATGATGAACGGACTTTAACTACGCCACTGATGCGGCGGGTATTATTTGTTCTTACAGGGATTAATTCAGATACTTTAACATAAAGATATCTTGCTCGCCACAAAACAAGCAAAGTTCTCTAAATGTAAATGGTGACTGCTGAGAACGTGTTGCAGGAATTTACATTTTAACATTCTTCCTCATATGCAATTCAATTTCTTTTGGGTTGGTATAAATACGACGCGACGTTTCCTAGCTTTGTTGATACCATCATTCACTTTTTCACCAATAACAAGCGTCCCTTCATCACCAGGTAACATACACTTCTTGCAAATTAGGCCGGTATCCATTTCAGCCAGTTACCTAAAGTTATTTTAATAATATTAGTAGCACTTCTTGTATTTACTTCCGGTTATGTTTGGTATCAGTGAAGAAGAAATTTCAAGAGGAACAATAAAGGTTGGGGATATAATTTCGCTAAATGTTAAAGGGAAGTCAGTATTTCAGTGATTAATAGTGAGTGTGTCGTAATCAGACGCCATTTTGAAAAATGGCACCCTTTCACAAAACATATTTTGGTATACTTTGGTTATGTTATTTATGACATTTTTCAAGAGCGAATGGCGTTGGTTTCATCTTTGTACTATTATTTCTAGGTCAAACCACATATTAAGGGGCCTATAAGCCAGCCACAAAAGAAATGGAGTCAAGTGTTGCAAAACATGCTAGATCAGCCCAGAAGTTGTCAAAGGTTGCTGATTTTTAAAACTACAATTATAGGTAATTTTAAATTATAATCTTCCATATTTGTAATTATTATAAAATGTTTATAGAAATTGTTGTTTAGTAATTGAGATTTCTTGATGTCTTACAAAGCGATTCATAATAACATTATATAATAAGCCTGACACGACTAGTACAAGGCTCAATTAAAAATGTATATTATATTAACGAAGGGGGAGGGGGGAAACTGCAATACAGTGTAATCATATAATGTAAAATTAAATATTAAGTATATTTTTTCTAAACAAAAGTGTCAAATAAAATATGATGTGTAGTTTATATAAGTTAATAAAAAATATATTAAGGTTTCTTATAGCATTACAATTACGCTGGAACGCAGCTGACATTTAAAAAAACGTGGGTTCAACAGGTAAAGAAATACAAATTTAATTAATACATTAGTTAATTTAAATACTGTAATAATTATAAATATTATTGGAATCCACGACTGTAAAATTATTAGTAGCCTGCTATTATTATTTTTATTATAGCTCAGAGTTATTAAAGGAATTCCCTTATAACTAATTTACCCTCTGAGGCTCTGCCTCGAATATTTAAATTTACTTTATCCTTATTTATTTATTTATTATTTTTATCATCTATTATTAATAATTATTTCGTTTTTTTTTAAATAATTATTCATCAGTGCGTTTCAATATTGAGCTATTATTGTTTTTATTATTTCATTATATGTGCTTGTATGGTACTTGTGTACTTTGTAAGTGCTGGCCTGTCATAGGTCTCACAACTGTTGGCAGCATTATAATGAATGAAAGTGAAAGTATTATTTTTATTATATTATACCAAAAATATATGTAAAATTTCTCGTATTAAGATAGATTAAAGTAATCCCTTCTTTCTGTTTTGGTATTAATAAAAATTGATAGTTCAAAATGTTTTAAGTTTGTTGCGCGGTAAAATAAATTTGGCCTACTAATAACAAAGTAAGTTACAGTAGCCTATCTACTTAAATGCGTTACGGTATTGTTCAATTGCCAGCCGGCAAATTCGACGCGAGCGCTTCAAGCGGCTGACCCATGAAAACTAATAGTGTCCACACTTTCACATTTCTATACGCTATACTACTAGTATTATCTAAAATACGAGTTTTTGCGGCAATAAGTACTGGCTATTCCGGAACACCACAGCAAGCGAGCTTTTATATGTATGATCTTTGACGTAGGCAAAGATTTAGGTCCATATGTTTTGTTTGTTTTCGAGAGTCGAATTATTATTATTATGGCGTCTGACATAACAGATACTCTAAATAATTTAGACAGTTTATTGTTACAAAATGAAAGAAAAATACAAAAGAAACTCCGCCATACAGGGCAACCATATATCTCCCGATCAGGGAAGTTGATACCTGCGAAGAAGCAATCAGGTAATAACCTTTTTTATAACAATAATTAAATCTTGTCAATAGCCCATGCTAGTTATTTATTGCTGGAATTAATATTTAAAACATTCAAATATTATGAATACCGTATTTTATTAATGGTACACATTCATTTAGCATGGATAAAATTGGCATGTAATTGTGAGGCCCATTATGACTTTTTGACAGCTTCTCAAACTTTATTATTTTTGGCAATATGGCAAAATTTAAAACACTTTTGGCTTTCTCGGGAAACTATCTACTGCGTGTGGATTGAGAACTATAATCTGACAATATATTCAATTATTCAATTTTTCAATTTTATATATATATGGAGATCCATACATTTTAATTTTTAATGGTATTGTATAAGGGAAGATTTTTCATAATTGTCATAACACCACTTTACCTCAACAATGGCTACTTTATTTTCATTCTAAAGGGTTAAATATGATTTTATACACTCCAACTTACATTTTCTTTAAAATGGTGAACTTAACACTAACAGCTGTCATGGTAGCTACAAGCAGGGAAAAACCGTATGTCAAGGACTTAAATTTAAATTAAAGGAAAATTTGGTAGGCCTAATTTAAATAATAGAGACTTGGATTAAAATAAAACTTTGATTCAATATTATAGGCCTACCTAAACAATCAAACAAAAGTTTTTTTCCCTTGCATGTTACAATATGGATTACCTAGAATGATAGGGTAGTATTCTAATTCATAACATTGCTGTAGAGTGTTTTTATACCACATTTACACAATTGATACAAGAAATATTAACACAGGAAAAAAATAACTCATCATTTACTAAAGAAAACGAGAAAAAGGTTGTCAAAATAATGTCTGAAAAAAAAAGTCATACTTTTGTAGCAACCCTGGCATTTCATTCATTTAATAATGTATATCATAAAATTGGCTGTATTTAGTATAGCTCCATTGGTTGTGTTTCTCTAATGTAGGCCCTAATTGGCAGGTTTTTATTACCTTGGAGCACATGCCATATAAACTCTTAATTTCAGAGGCTAGGCCCTATATTTTAAACCAATATGTAAATTTTAAACAGGAATTAGTAACATTTTGAACTATACTTCATTCACGGTAGGAGTTTACCTCTGCAAGGTCTTTTTTCTTACCAATATCCTACTATATAATAGATTTCTGGTAGGGAAAAAAGTCCTTTTATAGGTAAACTCCTACTGTGAACGAACTATATGATTTAAGCATTGTCTTTAAAATCAAGTGTAGGTAAGTCCTACCTATGTAGATATATAATTTATTTCCAGAAGTTTTGATATGGGTTTAAATATAACCTTAAGATAGTTTGAATCTCTCAGAACTTGATGTAACTGACACAAAATCTCCCCCAGGTGAAATTTATCAACCATCTATCCTGTTTATTATTGTCAAATGACCACTTTCAAAGGGAGATTTTGTCATATCAAAACTTGATGGGGAAAGGGAGGTGTTTAGTATAAGTTAAAAGTGCTTATCATTGTCAACTAAGTTTTACTACGACAATGCTAGATACTTGATACAATATTCAACTAAACAATGTTTTAGTGAAATTCTCAAGTTCTTAAATAATAGTGATAACTGGTGGCACTGGACGCCTATGAATGCAATTAGAATTTAGTGCTGGAATTATGATCAGAATAATTAATAACACAAAATAATGTAAAGAAAAACATAGTGTGGGATAAAGATTCATTTTCCAAGTAAAACATAGCAAATGAATTTGGAATGTTTAAAAACAGATTCTTCATTAAAATGGAACTTTATCAGTTATATAGTATTCAAGTACTTATTACAAAATAAGCTTACTACTGAAGCTACCAAATAAAGTGTAAGAAAAGGCCAGAGTGTTATCATTTTTACAAGATGTGGACAGGTGACATTTCCTTCAAAGTGAATGGCAGACGTGATCGCAGCAATATATTTCTAATTTTGACTAATTCAATATTGAATACAATAATGTAGGCCTAAATATATATACCCACCTGGAATTATAATTAATTATTTTGGGCCTTTACCACAAAAAAAAATATTTTCTTTGATTGTATCAGTATTTAAGATAATTTAATGTGACAGTAAATCACAATTTAATCTCTAATAGGGCCATCATTCAAGGTATACGGCTTTCTGTCTCAAGGGCTGTTAGGATAATTTGTCCCCAAAAAAATGTTACATACAAGGGTGTTTCATCACACAAATACAAAGTGTCACAGGGACATAGAATCACAAAATCAATTTATCATATGAACACATTGTTGCTGAAACAAATATTGTTACAAAATTAATTTTGTCACTGATAAAATTATTTATATTAATTTACATTTGTTATGTTTACAAGATTAGACCTGAAAAACCTAGAAAAGTCATAACACTTTGAGTGACAGGGAAAAGTCAGATTTTTTAAAGCCGCTTGGGTGTTCAGATATGTTTGCGGTGATTAAGACATTTTAGTGGATTCGCCTAGGATACAAACCCTGGTCTGGATTATCAACAGTGACAAAAGTGTAGGAGTATAACAGGCAAGGTTGTTATAATTTTACCCAGCCCCAAAAAAACCACCTGGGTTTTATTTGCATACAGAGCAAGCATCTGATTTAATCAATTTTTGAAAATGTTAAGTCATTCTGTATATGGTGTTGTACACAAGTTATGGAATTACAGATATTATACAATAAACTAGGATAAGCTATAAAATATGTATTAATTGGTTGAACAAAATAATATGTTCAACTAGCAACTCACTTGGGATACCATTTTAAGGTACTTACACTGTATTAATGCTAGGCCCTATAAATAATATTGTCAAAAAAGCAAATGATCTAACAAAAATTCTTACCTTTTATCCTTAATTAAAGAGAGCAACAAATCAATTCTGCTTCTGGCTTGCTAGTAATTTGATGCAAAGTCTCCCTCCCCCTCTTGTTATTCTACACAAAGTCATTTTTTTTAACCTGCTAGCTTATACAGTATTGTTGCCCAGAATTAAATTGTTGCATTATTGTTTTCCTTTATTATGTCTATTAGTACTCCTTTCCTTACTATATTAAAATTAAAATGTTTCTCTGAATCCTGAATAATTTATTTGAATTATTGGTTTAATCAGATAAAATACATCATATCTTTAACTAAACAACAAAAACCAATACAACCCAACTGTTTTTTTTAAATAACCCAGTTTTTCAACCCTGATAACAGGGGAGCCACTCATCTGGGAAACCAGGAATGAGCATCTAGAAACAACCAGAAAAAAGATTGCATTTTACTTTCTTTCGGGAAATTAAAACTATTAAGAGCCTTTTTCCAAAGGTGTGAATCTAGCTATCTGACGCATTATATTTCCAGAAAAATCACTT
Organism: Timema californicum; assembly: GCA_902141385.1. Classification (NCBI taxonomy): domain Eukaryota; kingdom Metazoa; phylum Arthropoda; class Insecta; order Phasmatodea; family Timematidae; genus Timema; species Timema californicum. The sequence continues at coordinate 64,927 of CABFOW010000795.1, read as the reverse complement.
TTTGACTGTCTACTTCAAGCAAAACATTTTTTTATGCTAACAAATATTTTTAAAGCCAGGTGTCCAGTAAAACTAGGCTTTAAAATTCCCTGACTTTCCAAGGTTTTCTAGGGCCAATTTATAGCATTTACAGTCACTATATTATAAACATGATTTTTTTGAGATCACAACTTAAAGCAATATTATTTTTAGACACATACACTTTCTGAAGTTATGTCAACTCTATTAAGGGGTTAAAGGAGTTTATCCTAAAGCGATGGGCTATTGAGTAGTTTGATTCAAATTAGATTTCATTTGGGTCATATTGATACAATTAAAGATGGCCTTGCACCAGTAGGCCTATAGTTAAAATTGTTGCGAGACACATCCATTTTAATTTCCTCTTCCTCTAACTTCTTCAAATTCTCAAACATCTGCATAACCATAACTTTGGCTAGAGACACGCAGCAGAGGGGTGGAAATGCGAAACGAAATCACATGTTGACTTTGAGAATTAAGATTAGTACGCAACCAACTGTGTTTAGATAAGAGATTTATAGTGTATATTAACTGAAAGAAAAATGTTATTTTGATTACTATAAATAACAGTGTTGTATATTTATATTGAATATACGAAAATTCCAAAATTTTGATAAAATTGTATTCTTTTTCCCTCGGCAAGCAAATTCCCTGACATTTCCTTGTTTTCAAGGTCAATGGACGACCCTGTAGAAAATATCAAATTTAATATATTTTGGAAGTAGCTCTGAGCTTCATATCATTCAAGCTAGAATGTAGTAGGTCTGTGCCTTTCAAGAGTATGGCTGGGCAATTTAGGGATTTTAACATCGCAATATATTGTCTGTGTTAAATTGTATTCATGATATATCACAATTAAATTTTTGTGTTTTCATGGTTATGTTTGGGGTGGCACATTTACATGTCCTACTTCTTACTTTTGATCCACACACTTTACCTTAATATCTTTGCTTCATCACTCGGTACAAACTCATCCTTTCAACATGCCCAAACCCATGTAAGATGCTTCTTTCACACAATTACCTATTTGATTCCCTTTCAAATCTCACTCCTTCAGCACCCATTCATTACTGACTGTTTATAGCAAAACATTTTGTTGTTCAAAATAAATAAAAATGTTGCTTCAATAGAAATAGAGTTTTATTTTCTTCATATGGTGATTTCAACGGTAGTTAAATATCTGTCATAAACATAGTGATATTAGATGACAAACTTTTTAAATTAAGAGAAAAAATTGTCATTAAATTCCAGTAACCCTTGACAGATATTCACCCAAAGTTGAGGTCACTATATCATAAAAATTAAACTCTATGTTTGTACTGAAGTAATATTAATCAATTTCTTTAGATTTAGAGGGTAACAATACATGTTTGAAACAGTGTGCGCAATTCTTCAGTTCACTTTTCTGTCTATCCCAAGAGCTATTACTATTTTTACTAGATTTTGAAAATTTCCTGCGTTTTCTTGGTCTTTTCCAGACACACACAAAAAAATTACCTAGTGTTTTCGCGATCACCAGGTGTGTGGCAACCTTGGTTTGAGTGAAGAAATCTTTAAGTTGCTATAAAAAAATACTATCATGAAATAAGATTCATTATTTTGGAAAAGATTAAGGTTTACATGGATTATTTATAATACAAATAATTAGATTAGTCTAATGATTCGATTAATTTATTTTTGTTAATATCAGGAAATAGATAGTATAATCATTATTCTCTAGCAATAGTATATCAGTCAAATAAGTGACAGAGATTATTGAAGAAAAGATGTCCAAGTATTTAAAGATTTTCCGAAATGGCAAAATTATATAAGGGGTTTAAAGACACTTCATTTTAGGAAGAGGTGTAATAGATAAAAAGTTAAGTAATTAACACAACACATTTGAAAGACACATTAAACTGTCTGTTGATTTTTTTTTTAATGTCTGCATTTATTTAATGTAGAGCTTTGACAGAAGAGTTCATTTTAAAATTTAATTTGCTTGAAATGTATTTGTGAGTGAATTTTAAAACATAACAATACACAAAAATGTTTTGTGAAAAGGATATTTTATTATATTTGCTTTGATTAGTCCTTTAAAGTAGCACACTCAGAGTGGAGCGATTGATCAAAGATAATTTAATAAAAGATTAGAACATATTAAGGAGTAATAGAGCCATGCAAATGTGTCAAATTCATAGGTTAATTTCAAGACTAGGATCACCTAATATTCAAAATGTATATATTATTACACACATCAAAAGTATTTTAAAATTCCCAATCAGAAAATATACATGCATAGTAGCTTCTATACAGTGTAATATCACAGGATTTATCTTTATTATTTTATAATTCAACATTCTTTTGCTCATTTTCCAAATTTAAATATTTAATTTATGTTGCCATATTTTTTCTAACCGTCTACTTAATATATTATTTGCCTCTAATATAATTTGTTATCTTTCTATTTATCCATTCCTCACTAGCATGCTAAGGCTAGCAGTGCTTTTTCAGTGGGGGAGCTTTTGGGCATTCTTTTTACTGAGTCACCTCAGTACTTTTATGTTTTTGTGACGCAGTATCTTCCTTTATGAAGTACAAAGAGAAACTAGACTTGTTTCATTCATTTTTGTTCAAGACACAAGTTAGATCACATGATGTAAGCAAAAATAATAATTTTTAAATGTAAAATAATTTATCGAAATCAAAGTTAAATAATAAAGAAGATTTAAGTAAATATAAATATGTTGCAACTAAAAAAAGGTTCATGTACAATCAAGATCGAACAAATGGTGGGGTAGTTGTGACAACCTGATTAACTCTTTACTTCTCAATAATGTGTTTGACCACCTTTATTTGTTATTAGTTTGGTACACAATACAGCATAAGGGACAATAATACAATGTATTGCATCATGGAACATGAGGCATTGTCCACAGTGATGTCTCATATTTAATGATAGGCTATACCATGAACCACAATGCAATGTCATTCATGATATACCGTGATGGACATTATATTGTGGTATATGAAGTATTGGTTAATTTGTTAGTGGAGGGTGTAATGGAAAGGAAAATTTCAAAGGAAGGCAAAGATTAGAGTATGTGAAGCAGATTATTGAGGATGTGGGTTGTAATATGTATGGAGAGATTGGCGTAGGATAGGAAAAAATGGAGGATTGCATCAAATCAGTCAAGAGACATAACACTAAAAAAATTGGTGCGAATAATAAATTGATTTCTGCGCTATATAACAATACATCAGCCAGCACTATTCATGAGAGCCTAAAGGCTATTGAAAACTTGCTTTTGCCACACTCAAATGGTGAGAGTGGTGTTAGAGAGGTCAAGGTATACCTACGTGTCTATAAAGGTAATATAAGATAAATTTGAACTGTCTCTCACTGTTATAAACTATTTCTGCCAATGAAATAATAAAAGGTGACCTGGTGGTCTAGGGGTAAGGTGTCAGACTTCTATGCTGGTGGCCGGGGTTCAATCCTCAGTCCCGGCAAAGATTTATCTGATTACCAAACCCTTCCTTCACCTCTGGCATGAGGAATGCCAGGCCTCCACCGTGGTTCGGATTCCACATTAAACTGTAGGTCCTTCATTTCACCTCACAATCACCCTACCATTACACATTAGCGTAAGTGCGTATAACCCGAACGGGTAGTAAGAGGCGGTGCTAATAATAATAATAATAATAATAATAATAATAAATAAAATCATTAAAGATCTACCAAGTGCTTGTGATAATGTTGGTGTGTGCACAGTGCAAGTTTTACATCAATTGAGTGTTTAGAATTTCTCTAATTTGTATAATTAAAGTGTTTGTTTTGATATTTTGTTCTTAGTGCCATAGTTAATTTTAATTAAACATAAATGTATACTTTCAGCTTGTATGTGGGAATAGAGAGTTCATAACAAATTATTAGTGAACTCCTTTTCAAGTATTGAATGATTTTGTTGTTTAAAGTGAGACTATTCAAACCAATAGACTGACAAATGATTATGTTTAAAAGTTTATTTTGACCTCCAATACATACTTACTCTATGGCATTTGGAACTCAAAAGTTAATTTCTATCTTGAGCTAGTACTATCCAGTCTACCTCATTACACCCTATCTTTATCACGCCCATTCCAATATTATCCTCCTATCTGCATCTAGGTCTTCCCAAGAGTTTATTAGTTAATACCTTGAACACCATTATAGACTCTTTTTTTGTGTTCACACTGTATGTACTGCCCACTGTAATCTGTGAGATTTGATTACCCTATCAATGTATTGTGATGAATACAGAGTATGTAACTCATTATTATAAAACCTCCTCTGCTCCCTAGTATCGTCATCCCTTTTAGGACCAAATATGTTTCTAAGCACCTTGTTTTAGAAAACCCTAAATTTATTTTCACCCTTTAAGGTAAGAGACCATGTTTAGTAACCATAGAGAACAGGTAAAATTATTTTGTATTTTCTTAGTTTTACATTCCTTGACATAGTCTAGACATTATATACTAAAATGATTATAACCATTTTATTTTACTAGAATTATCCAAGCTAAAAATTTAATGACAAATAAAATCAAGCATTGTAACATTTTTACCTCCAACATAATTTCCAAAGTTATTGGCTCAGCTCTCAAGCTCACCCGAGCACAATTTTCTACTTCCACCATGAAAATATTTTAAAATTGCATCATTGGTTTGGTAATTCTTGTTTTGAGTCATTCAAAATTATTTATTTTTTTAATATTAAAAATCTTTATAGAAATTGCAATATAGAAGCCAATGATGCCCAAAATGAAAATATGGTAATAAGTGAAAAATCTTGGTGTCGCACACAGTTGTTGGACCAATATTTTTGTTCAAGACATTCTTAAAAATGTGATTAAAACAATGAGACGCCATAAGTAGTATTTAAATATGTAAACATAGAATAACCATTTATGGGTTTCACTATTTAAAATCCAAAAGTCTAGATTTTGAAGCAAATAGTAATAATTAATAAGAAAACAGTTTTAACCAAATAACGCCCAAGATTAAATAATGTATTCTAGTATATTCAAGTGAATAGTTAACCCCCAAGAACTTAGGGTGGACTCTTAACCTTTCAATATAAAATAAGAATGATAATTTTTTTTAATTAATCAAATTGAATTACATCTCACGACATTCATTGTGCTTGATAAATACAGTAATTGTGAGGTGGAAAAAGCAAATGTAAATAAGTTTTGTAGATTAATAGAGGGAATTTAAAGGAAAAAGTTAAATAAATGACAAGTCTAAAAAATAAATTACTACTCTTAGTGTACTTCTAAAAAAAATTTATTTGATACAAGTAAATTTGTAAGAGGGCGGGGAGATTCTTTCCAGAGGTACAACACCTTCCCCTAACTACACCTATTGTATGATTCTGGTATAAAGAATAATACAAATATATTTTTGTATGGTCAACAATGATATAATTTTAATACATTATTAGTATTAATTTAAATATAGTTATACAATCGATCAAAAGTGACAACCAGAAATTGCACAACTTGGCATACAAATATATCAAAATTGTTTTACCACAAGGGAGATCAATAAAGAGATGGAGGGAGTAGATATAAGAAAGTGTGCAATTAAGAGGAGAATGTTGGGAGGATAGAAGAAGATGGGGGTATTTTACTAAATTGAGTTGGCCACAGGCTGGATGAAAACTGTTGTTGTTGTTGATGATGATGATGGTTTAGTAACTTTTATTTGTCATAAAATAATTCCTATATGAATCTGGCAATACGTGATCCCCCCCATTAGATTAACTAGACAAGTCATGATGAATTAAATAATCAAGCTATTATAGTTGTTAATTACGGTTATAGCTGCGGTATCTTAATTTCATCTTCTTTAAATTAAAAAATAACAAATGGAAACAAAAATCTAGTTCTGGACGCATTGGCGTACTAAGCCAAAGGTACCAGGTTTGATTTGTGTGTCCAGGTTTCATTTTTCAATTTAAAGAATACACAAGACATGTACTAATATATATTGAGTAGCTTGGCTATGTGATTTTTTTTTTTTGTTATCACCAGGGTTGAAATTACTAGTAACTAGATCAAAACCACTGGTTTTTTTTACTCGCAATCATGTTAGATCATGGCTTATTTGCATCAGATGAGGTAAAGCAAAATCAGTGCTTGCAAATGATCTGAAAACAAAGACAAGTAATTCTACCTTTTAATAATTAATTAATGATTCTAAATGAATATGTTTTGTAAAGTGTGTCCTGAACACACCGCCAAACTTTAATACTTGAGCAAGTATTATTAAGTATGTAGGCCTACCTAAGTTTTGTACTTTAGCAAGAGTATTAGTAAGTATGTAGACCTACCCAATGCCAAGGCTATCAAGTTATGTTATACAAATTCATCAACTTACCTACAGCCTTATTTATTCTTTAAAATACTTTAAATTAATTCAAGATGGGTCTTTGTTTCTGGGTCCTAGGTGAGACTTAAATCTGTATAATATAAATAAATCGCACCTCCTCTGAGTGATACAAAATATTAAGTGCCAAAAACCAAACAAAAAAAAGGAAGGAAAATAATAAAGAGATAAGTGGCAACAAACATCCCAACCAACCAAGCTTTGATTAATGTGGGCAAAATTATAATCCTTACTTCCAGGGGTGGCTCGTGACAAAGGGCTTTGGGGTGCCACCCTCTGCAAAATAAAGCAAAAGACACAAAACTTATTTTTAAATTCATGCCAATTTTATCATATATTTTCATTATATAGTGAGAAACAAATATCAATTAAAAAAGCGTTACATCTACTTCTCATTTTATTGAGGAAATTAGCAAAACCATAATAGCGTCAATGTGTGATATAAAGCACGCCTATGTTAACAAGGGCTTTGGCAGGCTGACCCAGCAATGCCCCACAGTTCTGTTATGTGTTGCAGGGTGGTTGCCATGGCAACCTGACATTTTGTTTCTCCTCGCAATGTTTTTAAGGCTGAGCTTAACTGTGGCCTGTTTACAGATGGCTATTAGTCGTTGATTTGTACACTGTGTATGTGGTGACGCTACCGGTTTTACCTCTTGTTTTCAATTACATTAGTGAATAGTGAAAGTTTCCACTATTAAAAAACTGAATTTTGGTTCTTTATCATTAGAAGAAAAGTTTGAAATTAAAAACAATGCAAGACTAGTGTCCAATTTGAACTTGATAAACTTATTGATACACTAATTCTTAAAGTATATTGTGTGTATAGTGTTCAAAATAGTGTTAAGAACCTATTTATTATATATTTTTTATTTACTGGTGTGTATATGTGTATGTGGATTTCACAATGGACCATCTTCGACTTGGAACTAAGTGAGTTGCTATACTTTTATATATAGCTTTTATTTACTTTTATTAGCTTCATCCATTTAATACTTTTTATAGTGCAGTTTGTCAGCTAAACATAGGATGTGTTGATATAAGGTAAGCTGTTGTGTACCTAATTTGACAATTTTTAAGAGAGCCCTCCCTTAAGGTTTACTCACGAGCTGCCATTGCCTACTCCCCTTCATTCTCTCCTAATATTTTTGTAAACTAATTAAATAGCTTAGTGATTCACCAACAAAAAAACACACACTTTAAAAGTGATTAAGTGATTGATCAATCTTTTTAAAAAGATATATTCTTAATATTAGATAGAACAGTTAGATGTTATTTATTTAGTTAGAAATAATTAGGAGATTATTTAATTTAAATGATTATGTTTTAAACATTAAAAAATTACAATTCGTTGAACTGCCTACTGGAACCTTTGCACCCTAGGCGACCACCTAAAATTCCTTACTATCTCTTATTGAGACTTTGGCACGATACGCTATAGCTAGAAACCCTTCCTCTCCCCTCAAAAGAAATGTTAATGATAAAGCCGTATGGATTGACAAATAATTATTCCACTTGTGATGTGTACTCAGCCAAGAGTAAGGGAGTGTAGAGAACCTTCCCCAGGCAATGTCTGAAAATTGGATGTCCTTAGAAACTATTTGAAGTGGTGCTTGTCTGGAAATTTGTTCAAAATTAGACTCCTCTACAAGCTGTTTGAAGTGCTCCTGTATAGTGTTTGTTTGTTTTTCAAATTTGAATGCCCTTATAAGTTATTTAAAGTGGTGTTGGCCTAGACATTTTCTGAAAATTAGATTTCTCAGAAGATATTTGAAGTGTTTTTCCTCCAGCAAATTTTGTGAATTTTAATGCCCTTAGAAGCTAATTAGAGTGGTCCTCAAATTGATTTTTTTTTATATAAATTTGATGCCTCTAGATACTATTTAGAGTTGTCCTTTCTGGTTATTTATTTAAAATTTAGATGCCTCTAAAAGCTATTTGGAGTCTAATGTGAGGCCATCGTCTAGTTTCATATTTGAGAATATCAGAGGAAAGTGAAATACATCTAGAGAGGGAAAATTTATTCCAGGGGAGGGAGGACAATGCCCTGGTTCCACCACCACTGACTATACCTCTAGATGGCAACATTAGAACTATAATAGGATTTTAGTCAAAAAAAAGTTTTTGTTTAAATATAAGCATATTTTTGTAGTAATCAATTATATTTTTACAGTCAAATTCATCATCAACTGTTTCCAGCCTGTGGCAGGTCAGTTTAGTAAAATGCCTCCATCTTCCTCTATTCTTCCATCGCTCTTCCTCCTTTAATTTCTACCATATATCTCCTCTCACTTGAACATTTTATTTTATCTGTTCCTCCCATCTTTTGGCAACTTGTTTTAACATTTTTCTTCTGAATCCTCTCTTTTTACATTCTCATTACATACCCATACCATCTCAGTCTTGCTTCCTTTACTATCTCATGTACTCCTACTCTTTCCTGGATAAGTTAATTCCTAATCTTGTTTCTCCTCATGACAGCTAACATGCTCTTCACAAACTTCATTCCCATGGCCTCCACTTTCCTAGTCTCTCTTACATTCAATGTCCATGTTTCTGCTATATATGTGACAACGGGTACAAAGTATGGCCTGTACAACACTTCCTTACACTTCAAGGGGACTTCCCTTCTACATAGCAAGTCTCTTATGCACCTGTAGAACAACTCTCCCTGCTGTACTCTCCTTATTCAATCCTCTCTACTTCCACCGTTCTCAGCTCTACTCCATCCAACCCTATAGCTTTATTAAGCCTTATCCTTTTCATTACCATCACTTCACACTTCTCCATATTCAATTTCATTTCACTTCCTCATTCCATTCTTGTAGTTGTTGCTGTACTTCCTCTTCCTTCTCCCCCCATATCATCAGTTATCAGCAAACACCATGGCTTTCATTCTTTCCTCCCCGAGTTTTGCTGCCACTTTATTCATGACCATTTCCATTACCATTACAGATAATAATGGTGAAAGGGCACTCCTCTGCTTCACTCCATTTTTCATTTGGAACCACTCTGTCCTTCCACTCGCCATCTTAACACAACTCCTTTTATCCTCATAAATGCTTTTCACTCTCATTACAACTCCTCTTTTCACTTAGACATCCTCCATTGCTTTCCAAACTTTATTTGTATCCACGTTATCATATACCTTTTCCACATCCATAAATACCATTACCAAGTCTTTCCCGTGTTCATACCTTCTTCCCATCAGCTGTCATATGGCAAAGACTAAGTCTATTGAAGACCTCTGTTCCCTAAATCTGTGCAGTTCCTCTCTCCACCTTCCTTTCATTTTATTTATTATTCTCTTTTCCAGTACTTCCTCATATATTTTTGTACTGTCAAATTATTTTACCATCTTAGTAGTGTTGTAACAATAATTGCTACAGTTTTGTTTAATCACGGCATCTTACTACCTGTTCAGTTAATACGCATATATGATAATTACCCTAATCAGGTAGGTATGATTAAGGAAGAGAGGTAATCTATCCGTGTTTGTGTGGAAGAAGAATGAGAAATTAATTGGGAGAAAATACCCTTAGTTGACCCAACCAGGATTCAAACCCAGATCTCATTATCAGAAGACATCTTTAGTGTGTGTGATTTATATTTTCATTCTTAATTCACCTTGTTTTAATTGGCAGACCCAATTATGCATTTTAGTTATGTTTTGTTCATGGTATCATAAACAATGTCAATGTAATAGTTTTAGTTTTTGGTGCTAACACATATTTAAACTTTTAAGGTTGTATTGGTGTTGCAAGGGTGTAGTTTTTTTGGTGTAAATGTCCTCAAAATATGCATATTTTCTCACTTAAACTACATCAAACAGTTGCAAAAAAGTGGTCAAGAATGTTGCAGCCCATTTTGTCCATATACAAAGTTAAATTACTGCATGTACTACTATGTAGCATCTGCTTTACAGAACTGTAACTGTGATGTCAAGGTGTTATCTTTAATAAAAATGTTATAGAATATTAAAAATTAATAAACATTTGCTAGATCATATGTTATGACAGGCATATCGAAGTCATGTTTTTTAATCTAAAATAATATGTTTGTTTATAGTAAAATTTACCTTCAAATTACATTTTATCATATGAAACTTAAAAAATTATAAATAGAAGTAAAATATTGTTTATTTTTCAGATCTTCTATGTAACTGCCCCCAACACTGTGATGAAAAAGTACCTAATGAAGCACGCTTAAAGTTGTTTTATCAATTCTACAAAATGGCAGATCAAATAAAACAAAATGACTTCTTAATGTCCCACATAGAGATAAGAGCAGTTCAGCGGCGTTCAATAGAAATGAAGAACCCCAAAAAAATACAACGTCGAGTGAGTTGCAAATATAAAGTTCCTGTGCTAACCAGCAAGGACCCACCAATTCAACCTGGTAAACATGCAGTACTTAAATAATTTGGGAAGGATAACTAAAATTAAACATTTCATCAAGAAAATATTTTATGGCAGGCTAAGGGTGTTGAACCATCAACGAGTTTTATTCATGGATTGCACATTTGACAGCATCCATTATAGTCAGGATGTCCCACAAACAAATAAGTCAAGGTTTCAGTACCAATCTAAATAGTTTCTGGATTTAGTTACCAAAAAAAGAATGTGTTTTTCTAACTTTTAGTTGTATTTTTATGGAAACTAAAATTTAAATTTGAATGTTTTTTTAAGTTCATTGAAATTGTATGAAAACAAAATACAAGATTTTAAAATACCGAATCAAAAATATAAAACTTATATGGTACAAATCTAGCACAGACAAGTTCACCACCTCATCAAACCTCTAAAATACCCAAAAAGTACAATTCAAAGTCGGCAAATTTTGCCATTGGTACGATGAGCAATTTTTTTTTAAAAAAAAGGTTAAGATTGTAGTTTCTAAATTTATTTTTGTGAATTAGCAGAACTTTTTTTTTCAATAAAACCTTAAGGTACCGAAAGCCTAAAAAATGAACGTCAGAAGTTTGTGCTTAAGAGCTTATCCCACAGCCAAAGTGAAGTGTTTTTGGATTCTTCACTTGACAATGTCGAAGTTGGATTCAGTGACAGTTTTTTCTCTTAAACTTATTATTTTCCATTCCCCCCCCCCTCAATGAGGTAAAATTGTCTTACTGGTCTCAATTCTTTTAATGAAGACTTCAGAAAATCACACCACAATGTGATGATTGATTTGAGCTATCTTAACTAAGTTACACATAGCCTGTGGGCTATTATACATTCATAAATGTTTGTATACTACCAGATGACTGATGACAGATAGCTAGTTCACATTTTTTTGATAAATCAAAGGTTAATCAAAGGTGATTTTATATTCATTGGCCTTACAAATGTGTTTTATCAATTTGATAAGTAAAGTAACACATTAAATTATGTCAACATGACTAGACATTTGTTAAAGGATAAATTCAGAAAGATTTTAGATGCTTTCCAACTGTTATAAGATAGAATATTACTTGTATGTAAAAAAAAAGTGTGTGATTATTACTTTCATTGCCGAGTTTTTGTGAACAGGGTAATAGAATTATGATTAATGTTAAATTACAATATTTATAGAGGAATCTCAGATTTAAATACAAAGATCATCCTACAAATACATCATTAAAATGCCTTTTCAACTTCAAAGTCTTATTTACTATATTTCTCAAAACATATTTTTTATTTATAATGAAATGATAATAATTTATTACACATAAATGTTTGGAAAAGTATTACCTATAAGTAAATGGCTATGAAATTTAAACAAAGTGATTCCATTTAATAAGAATACCAAGAAATGTGTCTTTTAAGAAAATATTTTGTCTCAGTAATATTATTTTAAATAGTGGGATGATTAAGTTCATGTTATATTTTAAACAATAAGTTGTACTAATGTGTAATGTAAGTTTTTGAAGTATGTCTCAAATTAATTTATTTGTGAAAATGGAACTCATCTGCTGCACCTTTAAGGTGTGTTTAGTTGTTAGAATGCTTCACTATATTTATCTTATGTTCCTACAGTTAGACTTGTAATTGTGAAAGTGTCCATTTTTTTTCCAGGTGGAAGTCCAGAGGGTGTGATGGTCACAGAAGTATGTCAAAAGGCATTCATGAATATTTATGCCATCACTGAGAAGAGAGTAAGACTCCAACGAGAGAAACTTATCTCTCAAACATACCTTGTTTCTGCAGCTGGGGAACAGCCGGTAGTCAAATTCAGTGACTTCTTCAACTCGCCAACAAATTTGCAAAATACACAAACCCCAATAACACAAACTGAATATATCAACAACCTTAATAAAGATATGGCATTGGTTGATAGTTTCTTCATGAATCAATTATGGAAACCTGAGTATATTAACATTTCAACATAAAAGTTTTTCATTGGTGATGGTGTAATTCATACAACTCTAAACTTATCAATTACTAAGTCAGGGTGGTAATATTTTCAAGGCATTTATCTAAAGATTACATTCAAAGTTGTTTTTTAAATAACAGTTTTATAGCTTTGTTTACTTATTGTGGTACTCAGGAAATTTTGCAAGGTGTTTTTATGGGTTTTGTATTAGTTAATGTGTGTGTGTTCTTGTTGAGAACATTTTAATGTCTTTGTATATAGTCATACTTATTTGTCTACACACTACAGTATTTATTTTTGTATGGTATTTACCAGATAGGCCTATGATGTAAAATAAGTATTAAATACGAACAATTTATTTATCTATTATTAATTTATTTGTTTATACTATGTATTGTGGTGAAATAAACAATTGTATCATTAATTATCTTTGCACAAGGTAATTCCGAACATCCTACTGATATTTATAAATATCTAGACTTTTTTAAACTACCTAGACCTTGAGTTGTGGTTTATCATGTTTTATTAAAATAGTCAACCAACGAATTTTAACAAATCTAAACAATGTCTTTTGACAAGTTTTGAAGATATATTAAATGTATTTGTAAAATAGTTTAAATTGTTTAGTCAAACGCCTTCAAAGCTTATTGTATTTATTTACAAGTTTTGGACGGTTAAGGGTGTTTTAAGTAAATGTGTGAAAAAGAGGTTTAGGTAGTGAAATCAAGTGCAATAAATAATGTTCAATGTTTTGGTGGTAGACAATTTTTATGTTTGAAACTAATGCAATACCAAAGATGTAAGGGACAAAAAAAACTGTATTCCTGTTTCTTTCTAAATAAGCAAATTTTCTTGTATCTCCTGATCATTTTCAAATTTCAAAAGAAAATAGATAAAGAAATATTCATTTAGTAACTGCTTAGTAAAATACTTTGTAGACTTGAACAATTCATGTTGAAACAAATATGAGCTGGTTCTGTGAATTAGTTGAATAATCATTTGTTTGCCCTCAGCTCTCTCTTTCAGACAACCTTTTTTTTATCTGGCCATACTTATTGTTGAGGATAGCAAATTTCATCCCATGGGTGATTGTATTGCTGTTTACCTGATAAATCAATTGCAAAGGACATATTGCAATCAACCCAATTTCCTATTGTTTTAATGAAGCCTTCACTTAATTTATAAACATTGTTTTAATGTTTTATACTCAAATTACAGATTGCTGAAATGTTGTGAACCTAAGTGCTATAGATTTATTGTTTTTGTTTAAATCATAATTTAACTTTCCGTTTGCTGTTGTTTAAGAATATTTATTGTATTTATTTATTTTTTGTTATCTTTATGGATATGTCTTTCAATTCAGACCAATGGCTATGTTCTATAATGTTGGATTTTCTAAGTTAGCTAAAGTATATTTTGTCTTTCTTTCTAATCTTGAAACTATTTTGAGTAATGATAATTCATTTAATAATAAAAGGTGTAAATGTCATTATTTTAGGTATGGTAGTCAGACCACATGCACTCTTAAAGTTTCTTTGTTTAAAATTATGGCTTTGAGTGTATATGGTTTAGCTATCAAAGTATTTTAATAGTGTATTGCCTTGTTATTACTATTGCATCAAAAGTCTTTTTTACTCTCATACATAATACTAAAATATAATTGTGTCTTTTTTTCCATACCAGTTAAACTATGTATGATATCTGGCGTTTTGTAAAAATGTGTGACCAGAATTCTCAAGAATACATTAAACCAAGAATTATAGCAATTTCGCCGTTTTTCTCAGTAAATTCACTTTTCACCTCATTACCACATTTCAGCAACCTTCTGTAGTGAGGATGGCAGACTACAAGCAGAGGTGAGTATGTATTCTATCTTTCTCAGTTGATGCTTAAAATCAGACTTTGTCACCCCACTCTCACCATGGTGTTGTATTTCATTAAGTTTATTAAGTGTCACTGAATCTACAGTCACAAATTATTCGTAAATAAATTTAATCTTCAAGTGATCCTCATTAAAACAATTTAACTAGGTGTGGAAAGTAAAACACATTCTTTTAGAGACTTTGGGGGGGGGGGG
>CABFOW010000795.1:0-49781 GCA_902141385.1 Timema californicum | reverse complement strand
GGGGGGGGGGGAGAAAGCTTATTTGAATTTGACCAACACCAAGAAAAAAGTCCTACAAGCATAGATTCAACCTCTTTCAACCCCAAATCATTTAGTCACTATTCAAAATTGAAAAAAAATTAAATATATTAACTAACTAAAGTAATTCCCAGGAATAAATTATCCATCCAGTCTAAATTTACTTTTACTAACAGCATACATTATGAAAATAAAAGGATTCGTATTTGTGGTTGCATGGTCTAATGCAGGGTGTCTACCATCCGGGAAAATCAGGGAAAACGGGAATGAGCCGGGAATTTGAAGTGATCGGGAAAAAACGGGAATAAGTCGGGAATTTGGTAAATCACAATAAAAATCCGGGAAAATGATATTTTACTCAAAATATGAAATACGATAATCATTAAATCAGTAAATTATAATGTCATTTTTTTGTTTGTAGCTGTGTAATATATTTTTAATTAATAGTAAACAATTTTAATACAAATTAAAAAAATATTCAAATTTTATCATTTATTATTATTATTCATAAAAAAGGTTAATAGAAAAATGAGGTTGGAGAGGGGGGTGCGAGTTAGGAGGATGTGACATACTTTTATAGTCAGGAATTTTAGCAAATGATCAGGGAAAAGGTTGGGGATTTCATTGGTCAAGTTGAGTAGACACCATAACAGTTGAGTTTTAGACCTTTTTCAGAAAGAGGGGGTAGGTTAGGGGGTCACGAAGGACACCAGTTGTGTTAAGGCGCGTACTTCAAAGTGCTTTAAATACTCAGCTACCGAGTTACTATAACTTGTGAGAAGAATATACTACAGCATGAGTCCCTGTTCAATACAGAGGAGAGAGCCCCCAAACCATCTTGAAATTTTGAGTTATATAACAACCGCGCATAGTTTAGAGGCCGTGTATCCTACACTAGTTGGGGTTATAGCAACGAAGATATGTCAGGGCACAGAGCTGCTGAGTAGGTACAATGACAGAATGAGGATCTTTTTTCTGAACCCTTTCAATTTGTTCTAAAAAGGTACATCACATTTATACTCTCTTATAGTTACTAATCTAAACAATATCAAAACGAACCCCATTATTTGCAGCTGCCTAACCCATCCCACTAATCCATCCTGACAAATAGGCCCACAGATTGGCGGAGCGGAGACAGTACAGTAATAGTAAACATTAAATGCCACTAAAATTACTTATTTCCCGCCAAAATAGTAATTTCGCCAATTTACTATATTTATTTGTGAGAGTCACTCCCAATTGCCATGTGATCTAGACGTGTGATAATTTATTTCATGTCAGTAGCCTATATCTTTAGATTATTTTTAAGATTTTTTTAAACAAGATAAAAGAATAATAATGATTAATCAGTGTCAAGAACGTTTATTCTGTAACTAAGAAAAAATGAAAATAATAATTGTTTTAGTTAAAGACTTATAATTAATATTACACATAAGAAAAAAGTCAGCCATTCATATAATAAGACAATTTAATTACAGTAATAATTTAGAAAACATTTGCTCGACTCACTTATTTCACAGACAAAAAAAGGTATACGGCAACCACACCTTGAACATCCTACTTTTTTATGTTGCCAACTCAATGTATTCATAATTGTTTTTTAAATCAACCAAGCTTACTTAAACAAAATTTCCAAGTTGATTAAAATTCAATTAAAATAAGATTTTGTATGGATTAATACATTTAGAGACAAGTTATTTAGAGAACAAAAGGACCATATCTTTTAAGCAATTTTTTTCTCCTAAAAGACCTGAAAATCACAATATTTTAGGCCTACTAGCATTTCACTCAAAAAAAATTGTGGGGAATCCAATTAGCCTAGACTGAATCCAAGATTTTTATTAAATAATATTTAGCACTGTGTCTTACTACCCGTTCGGGTTATACACTTTTTTATTAAACTTTTTTAAAATGAACACTTCAAAACCAAACTAACCTAGGTGATGCAATAGCCAATATTGTTGAAAAATATGTAAAATTGCACGGCCAAAGATTCATTTAAATCATAAAGCCGATTAAAATGCAATAATCTTTTGCATCAACGAAACTTTGCTCTCTTTTGCAATAGATGAATATCTTGTAAATGGTTGACCAATCTTTTCTTTATCAATTAAATAGCTAAGCTATTATTATTATTATTAGCACCGCGTCTTACTACCCGTTCGGGTTATACGCACTTAAACGCTAATGTGTAATGGTAGGGTGATAGTGAGATGAAATGGAGGACTTACAATTTAACGTGGAATCCGAACCACGGTGGAGGCTTTGGCTAAGCTATTATATATTTGTTAGTTATAATTATAGCCTCATCTAAATATAATATTCTTTACATTGAAAAATGACACCTTCATACGGAAATTGAGCCTGGAACCTTTGATTTAGTACGCCAATTCTTTAACCACTGAGCTATCCAGGAATCGTTCTATGCTCAGGGTCACCCTCCACTCATATTTTAAGGCAGAGTCTGTGATGGATGTGCGGATAACCTATTTTAAAAATGTGTTATCAATAAAGATCACAAACTATCAGATAACACAACCACCATCGACTCAGTAGTTGGCTTTATGCTGTCAATAGTACAATTACAACTGTGCAAATGCATATATTATGATGGATTAAATAGGAAAGCTATTATATTTGTTAGTTACGGTTATAGCCTCATCTAAATATCATATTGTTTAAAATGAAAAATGACACCTTGACACGGGAATCAAACTCTTGACCAAGTCAATGGTGGCTGTGTTCTCTGAAAGCTTGTGATCTTAATGCATTACACATTTTGGCCGACTTTCTGCAGATCCATTAGAGACTCTGCCTTTAAATATAAATTAAGAACGACCATGGATACAGGACAATTCCTCTATATCTCAGTGATTAGTGCAACAGCGTACTAAGCCAAAGGTCCCAGGTTAGACTCCTGTGTTCAGGTGTCATTTTTCAAATTAAAAAATTTAATCTTTTCTTATCTAAATGAAAATACTCTCGTACATCCACTAACAATTTTAGATCCAGCAAACTTACACAAGGCTACATTAGAAATGAACAGAACAGTAGGCCTATTATCAAACAGAGAGAGAACAATATGTAGAATTTACCCTTGTCTCATATTTAATGCTTTTCTGAAGACTAAAATGTATGTTTTAAATTATATTCAAATCTAAATAAAATAGAGTTCAAGAATAGTAGGCCTAATGCAAATCGAATAATTTAAATTAAAGGCTTATGTATCTCCAAGACCAATTTAATAATTTCTAGATTATGAAAACTTGTTACATGGGCAATTTAGAGCCCCCACTTGTATCTATAAAATGTAACAATATCCTAGACCAGGAATTAATTGTATACATTTTAAAAGTGAGTGGGCATACAAGTTTTTAAACATTCAATCTCTTGTGCTCAGCTTTTATAACCTTTTCTAATTCTAAAAGTATAAAATCTTGCATCATTATGCTATAAGAATTTGAAAAAAAAAATCTTATACCTAATCATTTAAAAAAACTTATGCCAGAAGCAAAAAAAAATTCTAGTAAAACTTGGAAAATGCTCTTGTTGAAGTTTTGGATGGAAAGATTAGTGCTACAAACGCTTGTATACTATATGACAATTCAAAAGGAACACTGATTAATCAAGTACAATGGTCACAGTACTCAAAATCAAGCAAGACCCACACTGTATTTCCAAAAGAAGAAGAAAAATGTTTTGTAGAAGATATTCTCCTATGTGCAGAGTGGGGATTTCCCCTTGATAAATATGAGCTCAGATGTGTTGTAACCAAGCATATCTCAATAAAAAGGAGAAACAAGAAAATCGAATAAAAAACAACATCCCATGACCTGATTGGGCAGTTTTTTTATGAAACGGTCAAGCACTAACCCAATTCCTTGCAAACAATATTAAGTGTTCTCAGGCTAGAGTGAATGTAGAAAGTCTAATTCATTATCATGATGAACTTTCCAAGTCTGTGGAAGGTTTGCTTGCAAATTCAATTTTTAACTAGCCTATGCTGAAAACAATTTAAGTAATGATCCCGGAAATTATGCTGTTTGGTTCATTTTTTTCAATTTGAAATGGGCTTTGATATACAACTTGGCACACTTTTAACAAAAAAAATATTCTCTCATTCTTTCAAAAATAAATTGAAAAAATAATTGTAATAGAGTTGTTTGAAAATCATATGCTTTTTAACTATTAATTATCTATATAAACTGAAAATTTCAAAATGGGATGCCTATGGGATCATGAGTTATGATGAAAATTGTAGTTCAAGTAACAAGATTTTCAGCCTGGCTTTAATGTTGTCTTAGGATGCCTCTCAAAAGATAAAATACTTTTAAAAAAAAGTTTATCAGAGAAGAAATATCCTGAGGAAAAGTTAAAAAAAGCTACTGAAGCTTTCAAAACAAAAATTTTGGATATAAGCCCAGACAGTTCATCTGTAGAAATTTGCAATGCCAATACAGAAATTATAGCTCAGCTAAAGGAAAAATTTAACTCCACCACAGACAAAAGTGTAAAGATGCAAATTTAGATGCAAATTTTAACAACTCTGCCTCAAAGTTGGACATTAAAACAAATCAAAAATGAATTTTCTGTTTCAAATTTTATAGCAAGAAAAGCGAAAAGCCTTGTCAAGGAAAAAGGTATAATGTTATCACCAAATCCACAGCCAGGGAAAACGTTAGATCCAGACACTTTTGCATTAGTAAAAGAATTTTATGAAAATGATGAAGGTAGCCGTCAAATGCCTGGAAAAAATGATTATGTCTCAGTTAAAATAGATGGGAAATGAACTCATGTTCAAAAATGTTTGATTCTGAACCCTTTAAGAGAGGTTTATGTATTGTTCAAAGAACGACATCCAGAGTGTAAAATCTTATTTACAAAGTTCTGTGAGCTTCGTCCAAAGCATTGCGTCCTTGTTGGATCAAGTGGCACACATTCTGTATATGTTTGTATGACGCATCAAAATGTAAAATTAATGATGGCTCAATGCAAAATGCCTGAGATGTATGATGGAGGAATGCCAATAAAAACATATAAAGATTTGATATTTAATATTATCTGTAATGAACCAACAACAAAGTGCTATTTTAGTGAATGTGATGATTGCCCGGGCAGTGACGAACTCAGATCTCATTTTGAAGATTGCTTTGAGCAAAATTGTATTGAGAATGTTACATTCAAACAATGGTTGCAGATAGAGAACAGGACAACACTAGAAACTATGACAAAACCAACTCAGGAATTTTTGGACTTCTTATTTGAAAGTATGCCAAAATTACTGCGTCATTCATATATTGCAAAACAGCAGTCAACATATCTGAAGAACCTCAAGGAAAACCTCCCCCCAAATGAGTATTTAGTTATATGTGACTTTGCAGAAAATTATTCTTTTATATTACAAGACTCTGTACAAGGCTTTCACTGGAACAATGCACAAGCCACAATCCAACCTTTTGTTATCTATTACAAAACTGAAAATGCTGAGAAG
Organism: Timema californicum; assembly: GCA_902141385.1. NCBI lineage: Eukaryota > Metazoa > Arthropoda > Insecta > Phasmatodea > Timematidae > Timema > Timema californicum. Next base: position 44,272 of record CABFOW010000795.1, on the reverse strand, counting down.
TTAGAGCATATAAATCTGGTGATTATCTCTGACTGTATGTCACATGATACATTAGCTGTACATCTCTTTCAAAAAGTAATGATTGATTTCTTGAAGCAAACTTTCCCCACACCACTTGAAAAAATACATTATTTCTCAGATGGAGCTGCATCACAATATAAAAATAAGTCCAACTTTCTCAACCTTTGCTTTCATGAAGAAGACTTTGGCATAAAAGCATAGTGGAATTTCTTTGCCTCCTCAGATGGCAAAAATGCTTGTGATGGCGTTGAAGGGACTGTAAAACGGCTAGCTGCCCTGGCAAGTCTACACATGGTATACAATGAGCAGATTATGACACCTCGTCAGCTTTATGATTGGGCCAAAGATAATATACCAAAAATTATTTTTTTGCATTCAACCAAAGAAAACACATTCTTACAACCAAGATTAAAGAATGCAAAAACAGTCAGAGGGACCCAACAGTTGCACAACTATATTCCAATTGAGAGTAAAACTTGGTTGAAAGTTAAGTATTACAGTCTGTCAACTGAATCAAGAGAAGAAATACTATCTGTTGAAGAGGAAGACAACCTATTGGAGATAAGTGACATTGTTGGATTTGTAACTTGCCAGTATTCAAACCATTGGTGGTTGGGGTGTGTTCTTGGTGTAGAAGAGGAAGACATCAAGATAAGTTTTTAGAGTCATGTGAACCCAGTCTATCTTTTAACTACCTCCAATTCCCAGACATAATGAGTGTTAATAGAGCTGACATTATAACTGAAGTTGATCCAACTACACCAAAAGGAAGAGAGTATCGACTGACAGCAGAAGAAATGAGCAAAGCAAACAATATTTTACTAAAAAGGTGCACAAAGAACTAATTTTGCAACATTAGCAATTGACTAGATGCATTTTGCTGAAAACATGTATGTGTACATATACTTGTAGGTTCTATCTTATAAGTTTTCATACCATTATTTACAGAGTTTTAACATGGATAAGCTTAGTCTCTTAAGTTGTTAAGAATTAAAAAGGCTTCCATAATTTAGATCTTATGTATTAAATCACCTTCCATACCAGAAGCTTAATATAATAATAACAACATCAAATCACGGGACTGAAAATCTTGTTACTTGCACTACAATTTTTCATCATAACTCATGATCCCATAGGCATCCCATTTTGAAATGTTCAGTTTATATAGATATATAAATAGCATATATTTTTTCAAAATTTTTCAAAAAACACTATTACAATTATTTTTTCAATTTCTTTTTTGAAAGAGAGAATTTTTTTTGTTAAAAGTGTGCCAAGTTGTATATCAAATTAAAGCCCATTTCAAATTGAAAAAAATGAACCAAACAGCATAATTCTAGCAGCAATAAAACAGAAATTAATAAGAATTGAAAAATGTGGTATGGGAGAAAGAATCTATTTATATTGAAATTTCAAAAATTAATTTCTCAAAAACGAGACAATTAAAAAATCTAAAAAATATATGTTTATGATTGGATTTAAGGGAAGAATAATTTGTAAAAATTTCATTTAAATACAAAATCGTCAGGTTAGGTTGTGTGTTTTTTTTGTTGATTTGATGTGAAATGACCTAAAAGTTAAAGTCTTGAAATATGAGGCAGTATTAATCAAGTTCTTAGTAGACACACCTACCAAGATTTATCCACCAGAAGTTACAAATAATTAAAATAAAGTAATAATATAAATTAAGGCTAAATAAAGTAAAACCTATAGATATATTATTTGGTTCTTTTCCAATCTAGCTAAACCTAACCTTCATTACAGTAATTACTTGGCTGACTTGATTTAACTTTGCCACCATTATATTCACTAATAAATGAGAAGCTTCAATATTCACAAAATAAATTATTTGACTTTTATAATCATGTCATATGGGATCATGGATAAAATGACATGTTGGTCTAGCATGTTTACATTTGGACTTAAGTTTTATTGAATTGTCTAAGGGCAGTATGCAAGGACATTAAGTTAGTGAATGCTTAGTGGACCACCTTTTAACCTATGACGACGCAAGCAACCCACACTAATGTCCACTTAGTATCCACTTAGTCAAGTTCTTGCATACAGCCCTAAATAATGTAAAAATAAAATAATTTCAAATAAATATAACTATCATAGGCCCTATCAATAGATACATCAATTCCTTGTCCGTATTATGATAGTATTAAATTTTTAATGATTTAGTATCTAAAGTGAAATATTCTTTATTATATAATTAGGTGTATACGTGTCATCCAAGCTATTTCCATACAAAGTTGTTGTGTGTGTATATTTTGTCAAGAAGTAACCAAGAGGCTGCACAAATACCTGATCATTCAATAAAAATAATCTTTTGTTTATTTATAATAAAAATATGAATAGGCAAGCTTAACCTAACCTTCCCTTAAGTATATATTATTAGCACCGCGTCTTATTACCCGTTCGGGTTATACGCACTTACGCTAATGTGTAATGGTAGGGTGATTGTGAGATGAAATGAAGGACCTACAGTTTAACGTGGAATCCGAACCACGGTGGAGACCTGGCATTCCTCACATTCACAAGATGTCTTGTCAGAGGTGAAGGAAGGGTTTGGTAATCAGATAAATCTTTGCCGGGACCTAGGATCGAACCCCGGCCGCCAGCATAGAAGTCTGACACCTTACCCCTAGACCACCAGGTCACCCCCTTCCCTTAAGCCTGTTAAAATCAAATAACAATACAATTTTGGATGGCTTGAATTAATACAATCAGGCTAGAGGCTAAATATACAACGCTCAATCACTATTGAAAATGGGGCTAAGCAGAAAGGATATTTCCAATAGGCCTAATATTTAGTTAAAAAATATAAATAGTTGATTAAAATTCTGTGTTGAAAAATTACATTACATAGGTAACATACATAAAATATATAAATAATACTAGCCTATTATGTATTATAAAAAGTTTAAATTTGATAGGCTATGTTTTAATAACAATAAATCTAGGTATTATTGTTTATACACCTATTTTTTTTTAATACTTTTTTTAGGGTTTTAGGGATGTTACAAATTATGTGACGTAGAATATATTAAAAGTATTGATTAAACTGTAGAATAACATCCACCCTGGTTCAAAACATGTTTCAAAAGGCATAGCTCCACTTGCTCTGTTCAGTTGCTGGGTTGACTCAGAACAGGTTGTGTGTTGTACTGTAGTCTCTTCAGAAGTGTGTTTTTGATTTCTTTTTCATTTGGTGCTCAATAAAAAAGTTGGGAAAAACCGTTCATAAATGTAGTTTAAGCTTAAAATGTTTGATTTTATGCTAGTGAAATTATCATTATTATGATGGAGTGTTCTTGTTCTATTGGCATCTTCACAGGAGGAGTGTGTCATAAATTATCTTACTCTAGGTTTTCAGTACTACATAATATTTCCGAGTTCACTGAAGAATAAAAAACATTATTTTCAATGAGAACCAGTTTTACTGAAATAAAAAATGTTTGCACTTTTCATAAAGCTGAGGTTTTAGACAGATACTTTCGTATTTATGGCAAGGTTTGCTCAGACCCTCAACAATGTTCACTCAAAACCTGTTAAAAAATCTCTCCGGGAAATATCAATGACACTTTCAACCTGCAATCCTGATCTGACTAATTCCTGGGAAAGTATTGTGCACAAAATGCCTAAACAAAATTTAAAACCCAAAAAAAGACCACAAATAGTGATAATGAAAATGAATATTTAGACATATGAACCTGAAACTGTCCTTGTTGAGTCAGTTAATGAAGCTTGGCAAGGGACCATGTGATGGAATTGGTGGGACAGTTAAAAGGATTGTAAGAAAGACAAATCTTCAGAGGACAGTAAAAAGTCACATCATCACACCAATAGATATGTACAAATATTGCGTGGACAATATAAAAAATAGAGTTTTTCTTTAGTTCAAGACATTGAAGAGGTTGGAATGCAACTTCAGACAAGGTACCAACTTGCCATTCCCGTACCACAGACTAGATCATATCATAGTTTCATTCCTGTTAGCCAAAGTGTTCTTCACGTCCGCATTACATCCCTGTTTGGAAGAATTCAGAATTGTTGCAGTCAGTAAGGAAAATCAGGTTCAACAACAGACTGACCTACTGCCAAAGCTTAGGGATTAAATCTGTTGTGTGTATGATGAGGATTGGTGGTTGGGCGAGGTTCTTGAAATAAAAGTTTATGATACTGAAGAAGAATATCAAATACACTTTTTCCATCCTCATGGTCCTGGCACATCTTTCAAAAAATCAACCAGTGACTACAACACATGGGTCCAAAAAAATAATATTATGTGTATTCTCACACCCTGTGAATTGTTCCTGGCAGCTACTGGAAGAGGTCATAATATCACACCACAGATGAATGAGCACCTGTCGACTCTTCTTAATGAGAAAAAGACGGCAACGCGATAAACTTAAAACACTAAGTGTGCCTTAAAAGGATATTTTTAGATTGAATTATGTTTTTTTAATTCAGTAATTCTGTCAAATTTGAATTTTGCCAAAAAATTATAGAACTACAGTAATTTTCAGCAACAATATGTCTATGCCTGCTTAGCCCAGTTTTCAATAGTGATTGAGCGTTGTTTTATTATTACTTCAAAGAATTGTGTCACCTGAACCCCTTTAAGTAACAACATGAAATATTTTTTGTTTTAAAGTGCTCTATAGGGGCTTTCTATCCTGGCAATTTCAAATTTTTAGCACATGTCCCACATGACTTTTTTGGGCTCCGAAAAAGCAATTTTTAGAAAATTTTCCAAATTCTAGCAATTTTTTTAGGTTGAAGGCCTATCAGTAAAAGTTCAATTTATTTTCTGCAGATACTACTCATACATAAGTGTAACAGGAAAAAATATTGGCCTGTTACTATAGATCCTTCATTATATTTTTCAAGCCCAAATTCCGAATAAATCCATTTAAAAAATGAAAATTTAGGCCAAAAAACTATACTTAGCTTTAACTCAAATCTAATTTAGTCTAGATTAAAAAAAAGTTCATTCTTTAAGCTTTCAAATGAGCCCTAGCTGTCATCCCTGCTAGTTCAAATAAACTTAATGCAAATTTTAGAAAATAACCCTAAAATGACACTTTTTGCCTGTTGGTGATGTAAAAAATAGCCTATATTTCAAGGAGTAATTTTTTTTAAAAATATAACAAAAAATTTTTGGAAGTCTAAAAGATTGGTGCAAATCTCCTACCAAATTTCATCAAAATCAAAAATGGTGTGGCAAAACTTTTATTAAAATTTGTTGATTTATTAGCATAGAATATTGATATTTTGGTTTGAAAGGAGAATTTTTTAAAATCATATGTTTATTGATGGGTATCATCCACAAAATAGGCAACAGTTTAGCTGCCTCGAAAATGGAGCATAAATTTTAAGTTGCCCTGTGTGCCCAAGGTCAATCCCATATGCCACATACCAATTTTATCAATCATCTTGGCCATTAGTGTGCACCTAGCTTTACTGTGTAAGCAATATCTTCATATAGGGACCATACACAATTAGTCAGACTGTCAGCCTTAGAAATGGCAGTGTACATGACTAATAATATGAGTCAGTATTTGTACAAGACCATACACTGTCAGTCTTAGCATTATTATTTTAATCAGTCCCAGATCCTACGTAAAGTGCAGTTAGTACAAAAATATCAATAATAATAATAATAATACAAAGACCGGCAGTTTTGGCCAAATGATCTAAGGCATCACTCTCGAAATATACTGTACTACCAATGATAAGGAAATCGTGGTTCAAATCCCAGTCGGGTGTACTGAGGATGGTTATTCTAAAATGGTTTTACACTCTCCCTCCAAGCAAATGTGAGTACACATCCTATAAATTTAACCTTACTAATCTTTAATCCATTAGCGTAATTAGTATGTATACATATATCCTGAATGGGATGAGAGATGCAGTGCTAAGAAAATCAGAAAAATGTGTGTGCAGTGATATTACAAGCTGCACTAGAACACAATACTGAAGGTGAAGGTAATACTGATGAACGTGCACACAGTCAGTATTACTGTCAGTCTCTACAACCACTTTCATGTCTGATGAAATGATACTGGTGTGACCAGAAAATTCTGTTGTCAGTATTTTATTCAGACTGACCATCAGTACTGCCACAATCATTATTAGTGTCAAATTAGGGTCCGTAGAATAAACACCTTAAAGTTATAGAGTATTTTTCCCTCTCGCAAAAGAATGGGGAAATTGGGATTCAAATTTTAGTAAAGTCTATGGTTGAGGTATTTCTTAACAAATGTACCCCCACTTTCTCTCATCGCAAATTCGGGTAAATTTCCTACAAACTTAACCTTTCTGTGGCCTGGCACAGGAGTGTCAATATGAATATTGCCAGACCGATAAGATGCGGTGCGCACAAAAAAATATGTTTAAAATTATTACTCACCCGCTCGAGCTTCTGAAAATACTCCCTCAGGAAGGAAATAGGATTTTCTGGTCTGCTGACACACAACTGAACAATACAATCTTTCAAAACTTGTTGAATATTGTGTTTTTGGACGTATGCTTCACATTCACGGAGAGATTGTTCTTCATCTAAATTGGCAGCCATCTTTTAAATTGAAGCAGAACACTTTCGAAAAATAAATGTATTAATTGTACAAAAGGGAAAAAATTAAGTGTGTTATCAAATTATACTACTATATTATAATTGCACTTGATTATTTTTGCGAAAGTGACTAGTTGTCAATGAAATTTAACGATTATAAATAAACTATGTTCACTATGCAGTAACTACAAACATTTCAAACAAATGACATACGAAATGGAATTCAAAAAATTTAGTTCCATGCAGTAATCTCCATACTAAATACTGGATGGACATCAACACACCCTATCAAAGGACGAAAGTGTGGCGCTCCAGTTTGTTGTTTGCTTGGTTCTGAAGTGACAGATATACCTAACGGTTTCTTTCAATGTGATTGTGTTAGGAGCCCATTTCAGAGCGATGCATTTGCTGGTATGCATGACCAAATTACGTACTTATACAGCCTCGTAAATGCATCGTAGAAACAAGGGACTTGTTTTATTTGGTAAAGGAAGGATGTAGAAGTAAGACCTGCGTCTAACTTTTTTGTTTTTTACTTACTTTATTTTTTATCATTTGTGAAAATATGCTAAAATTGACTATTTTTAACAGAGCCTAAAAAATATAATAACGCAGCGTTTTGACTTTTTATAATAGGACTTACCACTTTAAAAATTGTTAAGACAATTTACTATAAAAATATTTTTAATCCAAAGCTTAATTATCGATTAGTTTGTTATCTACTTATAGGTTGTAAAATCTCGCCTCTTGTTACTAGGGCTATCTTTGGAAGGAACATTGAACTCTAAGAGGGGTAGAGCCAAGAGTTGGTTAGGCCACTCCCATTTGTTACCTCGCTCCAGCTGACACCCAAGATATTCCCACACCAGTAATCACTAAACAAAACAAGCCCAAACCAAAGGGTGTCTAATTTATTAATGAATTACGTATTTTTCAATAAGCCAGATATTAATTATTATTAATAATGCATTTTACAAACCAAAGTTGACGTGAAACTGTACTATCATTTGCTTATATAAAGTATGAGTGCCACGTATAGAAAAAAATTAAGGATCAATACCCACTTCAAATAACTTACCAAATTTCATCAGAATTAAAAATGTTATAGCAAAGCCCTTTTGATGATTTAACATTGATTAACCCACCTTTTAACTTTTATTTATATATCTTCGGCCTCCATAACAACATCTGCATTGTTGATAGTTTGTAGTGTCCTAGTTCTTTTACTTATTATTATTATTATTCAATTTTTAATACTTACATTGTCATACATTAAATAATGTTATAACTACTTTTGACATGGTTGAAATTATTATCCTAAATTCGTATCTGTATTTTGTTAAATTGACACATTAGCTTGTGCCAAATTAAAACATCCTTGGCATAAACACAATATAGTCAAAATTGTCAATTAATATGTGCTTTTGCCATATACCCATGATTTAAGCACTAAAACCAGAGTAAAACCCATATAAAAAGGTTGGGTTTACTGATTTTAAGCTTATGCGCATGAGACCTACACATTGCTCTATGGACAAACATCTTTGGCTGAAATTTTCGCACTATAGTTTGGACAACATTATGTAAGAAAAAAAGAATCTTTCGGATTCTTCTATCTCTCTACACACACAAGGTAATGTGGCATTTTGGCATCGTTAGCTTATTTGTATGAATATATTAGATAAATTAATATATTATTAGTTAACTGTGTTAATAAAAAGCTTGAAGAGAATAACTAATTTCAACAGTCGTGACTTTTTTTTAAATAAGTATGTAGGTTAATATATTAATACTTCCTACATATCTATAAATTGTTTAAAAGTTAAACTTATAATATACAAAGTTTGTCATACGAACAAGTGTAATCAAGCTTTTAGCTAGTATAGTATTTAATTATAGATGTAATCGCAATTACATGAGTTGAGGTGTTAGTTTATTTTAACATTGAATTGCTGTGAATTGCAAGTGACAACACTGGTATAGAAACGTGTTTTAATGAACTAGTAAAAAATAGGATACAACTGCTGACAACCCAAAACAGATTGTCAACATTCCCCTTGTTAAACCCCCTACTTCCCATTCAAACAACTACTAGGTACTTGGAAATTTCAAATTTTAAAACAAATTAGGTTTTTTTTTATTTTATTTATTTATTCAGAAGTTGTTTACAAAAAGAGCCAAGATTGGCTCGTATGCATATAAACATCCTAATGTAGGCGTGGTTCATTCAGTAACTAGCTACATACATTTAGGAAAGTGAGGTCTATTACAGGGTATAAATTATTTGTCCTCATCCGGCCACATTATTTTAGATGCATTCAGCCCAATAATAGTAAAACTGCAATTAAACATAAAAATATACAACAACAACAACAAAACCTTTAAAAAATAAAAAAAAAAAAGTACAGGATACATACACATTCTGCTCCCATTATAATATCAGTTTCTACAAAATTACAAATAACGTTTCACCCACATATCACCTGGCCAACATTATTTTCCAGAATGTATCTTTTAACTTCTTTTTTAAAAAGATTAAGTTTTTTCATCTTTATTTCTTGTGGTATTTTATTGAAAAATTTTAGTCCCTTAATCTTTATTGAGTAGAGTCCAAAAGTAGTGGTGTTTACTCTTTTCTGGAAATAATTATTTCTACTTCTTGTAGAGTAATTCCCCTTTTTGTGTTCCCCAATTTTTAGGTTACTAATAGTTAGGCTGTTTTCAAGTTTATATACCAGTACAACCGTATCCAAAAAAATAGCTTCAGTTAATTTCAAAATACCCAACCTTTTAAGCATAATGTCGCCTTCTTCACCTTTGGGCAGCTGAAAAATATTCTTTAGTGCTGTGTTTTGTAGTCTTATTAGTGGTATTAAATTACTTTTAAAAGTATTACCCCAGATTACATTTAAGTAGGACAAGTGCGAGTTAACCAGAGCAAAGTAGATGGGCTTTAACACGTTTGGAGTGAATTTATAGGAGAGTTTTTTGAGCACCCCAACTGGACCCCTAATTTTTTTTGTGACATGGTTTATATGTGAGCTCCAGGATAGTGAGCTGTCAATGGTCAGACCGAGATATTTTGCTTTCCTTACTTGTTTCAGAAAGTTATTCCCAAAGCTTATCTGGTAATTATCTATACTCTTTCTATCTTTGTTTCCCGGTCTAGTAAAAATAATATAGTTAGACTTTTCAAGATTTAGCGACAGTTTATTGACTCTTAACCAATGGTATAACAGTTTCAGGTCTGTTTGAATATCCTCTGCTATAGTTTTAAAATTTGGTCCAATATAAAATAAACTTGTATCATCTGCATATAGTTGTAAATGGCCTTGAAAATTTACCTGGAAAATGTCGTTAACATAAATAAGAAAAAGTAAAGGTCCAATTACCGAACCTTGAGGGACCCCACACGTGACACCACGTACAGTGCTTTCGTGATTGTTTATGTAAGTGTATTGATTTCTGTTAGTAATATAGCTCTTAAACCACTCAAGAGCTACTCCTCTTATTCCTATTTTTGACAGCTTATATAATAGAATTTCATGGTTGACAGTGTCAAATGCCTTTTTTAAATCAATAAATAAAGCTCCAGATAGCTTAGTATTGTCATCCAATGTATTTTGTATTTTGTCAATCAATTCTATCTAGAACTGTCCTATTTGCCTGCTGTTATGTAGGCAGCCAAAAGGCTGTTAGTTTTGTTATTCTTTGCTCTCTTTTTCATTTCCGTTTCCTGAACTGGGATTTTGGATCTTTTCTTTCCCTTTGAAAGAGAGTCGTCGTGTCGTTCACGACCATCGACTCTCTTTACGAGCAAAATGCGATTCCTGTGCTGGACTCTTAACAATGTAATGGCGGCACTAGGCTGGGTCATATTCTAATGGCATATTATGTATATTACTATCACGTGTAATTTTTTTCAATTACGAATAACTTCCGCAGTTTAAAACTATAGTAAGGTTACAACAACTGGTGACGAGTGACTATTGTTTTTATTTCAAGAACCCTGAATTTATTTTATGTCTAGTATCGTGTGTGCAATTTTCGTACGCCAACAGTCTCAATATGCATAAGTTTTTCACTTTTGACTCTCGTCTTGAGGACATCAAGTAATATTTTGTCAGGTTTGAAAATTTCTGCACCACTGAAACAATCTCAGCTGACATAATAACTGCTTGGCTCCTGAGATTCATTGGCCCAGTCACCTACCAGGTCTTAACATATCTCTGCTCACCGGTCGCGCCGGGAACCAAAACTTTCGCTCAACTAAAGAGACTTCTCGAAACTCCCTACGCTCCCACAAGATCAGTGTACGAAGAGCGTTCTGCCTTTAGTTCTCGCAACCAGCGTGCGGGAGAGTCCTACGTGGCCTTCAGCCTATTTTTATGTCATCTTGCCGCCACTTGTAGCTTCGGAATATTCCTGGATGATGCCCTCAAGTCGTAGTTTTATCACAACATCTCGTCGGACATGGTTCGCGACAAGATCAGAAATGAAGAGGGTAATTTCAGCTCCATGGTAGCTTTTGCCACTCGCTACAAGATCCCTGGACCAGTCACTGCACCGGCCAATGCCAGTGAACACCCTAATCTCATCAACGTGGTTCGCCCATATCAACGGAAGAACAAGAAATTCAAGAAAAAGTTCCAATTCAGTCAAGGACCAAAACCTCAGTTCTCATCAGGACCAAATTATCAGCCGTCTCAAAGCACGTTATGTGCAGGTTGTGGTGGTCCTCATGCTAGGTCTAATTGTTCCTTCAAAAATGCGCAATGTCATAACTGTCATTTTAGAGGACATATTGCTAAGGTTTGTCGCAGGGTCAAAAATTCTTCTCAGCCTTAAGGAGGTGTCCGTTAAATTCAGGAGGACATACTTTCAGTGTCATGGAAGTTGATACAGCGGCCAGCGCTAGTCTTATTGGTGATCCAGTGTAGCTTGCACATTTGAAACACCTTTCACTGCACTTCGTGGTTGAATTGGGCACTAACTAGATCTGTTGGGGGAAACCCCTGTTAGAATTTCTTATCAGGGGCAGTCTGCTACGTTACCCCTAGTAGTGGTTCGGGGTTCCTTCCCCTGACTATTGGGCATATCTTGGATCAGCCATATTCATCTTGATTGGAATACTATATTTCCCATCAACTATATTCGGCAGGTACAAGGTTATATGGTGAGCTTTCTCAGGAATAAATATCCCTCAGTCTTCAAAGAGGTACCAGGTGACATTAAGGGTGTGGAAGTTAATGTAATTCTGAAAGAAAGGGCCATTTCGGTATTCTATGACCCTCGTGTCATTCTTATTCCTTTGAGGAATGCTGCCAAGACAGCCCTTGAGGAAATGGAATCAAATGGTTTTATTCAGAAAACCAATAGTCACACCTGAGGAACACCTCTGGTAATTGTTCCCCAGGCCAACAAATCTGCACGGGTGTGTGGAGATTTCAGCGTGACAGTAAACCCTCAGTTAAATCTTGAGCACTATCCTTTACCGGTTATTGATGACTTGTCTACTGTTCAAGGTTCTGTTTTCAGTAAACTCGATCTCGCCCAAGCTTACCAACAGCTAAAGTTGGGACCAGCTTCTCAGGAGATTTTGACTTAGATCATTCCGTATGGCCAATACAAGTGCCTTCACCTTCCGTATGGTTTGTCTTCGGCTCCAGCCATCTTCCAAAGCGTCTTTAGTCAGGTATTGATTGTTTTATTTATTTGGATGACATATTATTGTCAGGTAACATAGATGAGGAGTGCCTAGGTAAAGTTGAAATTATTTTACAAGGGTTTGTGGAATATAATGCCGCTGTAAAACTGGAAAAGTGTCATTTCCTAAAGCCAAGGTTTAGATTTTTGAAACACATTTTGGATGCCCAAGGGCTGTATCCCGATCAGGACCGCATTCAAGCTCTCCTTCAAGCTAAATATCCTTCATAAAAATCTGAACTTCACTCGTGCATTGGGTTTGTAACCTTTTACGCAAAATTCATTCCCAACATGTCCACTTTGCTTCATCCATTGTATGACTTGCTCAAGCAGGATATGAATTGGGAGTGGGGATCTGAGCAACAAAGTGCTTATTATCAGTATCTTGAGGAATTGAGTGGCGATCAGGTGCTTATTCCTTACTCTACTGACTTGCCACTTAGACTGACCAGCGATGCCTCTCAGTATAGTGCGGGTGCGTCATCTCCTACATCTTCCCGATGAGGTGGAAAGCCCTATCGCTTTCGCATCTAAGACCTTCTCCAATGCTGAGAAAAACTACCCCCAGCACAAACGTGAGGCTGCAGCTACTATTTTTGGACTTAAGAAATTTAATAAATACCTGTTTTGCCGACCTTTTGAACTACGCACTGACAATGCAGCGTTGATGTCTATTTTTGGGTCTAAAGCTAAAATGCGACCTCTCACTGCTATTCGCCTACAACGTTGGGTCATCCTGTTGTCAGCCTTCCGGTATAAGATCACATTTTGAAAATTTGAAATGATTCCTCATGCTGATTCTCTTAGCCGAAACCCTCTCTATGATCAGACTGAGGTGGAGTCTGACATCTACAAGATCTCCTTGGTGTCCCTGGGACCTTACACTGCAGTCCAGGTGGCCATAGAGACCAGGAAGGATCCCATATTGTTTCGAGTGCTCTTATATGTGCTCAATGATTAGCCTGATGTCTTCGCCCTTTTCATCGGTGAGCCCTGGAATTGTCGGAAGAATTTGATTGTTTATTGTACTTGATTAGGGTCATCGTCACGTCAGCACTTCGTCCCGAAGTTCCTTCATGAGCTTCATCATGGCTCTAGTCGCATGAAGAACCTAGCACGTCGTTTTGTGTGGTGGCCAGGTCTCGATGACGAATTGGAAGATAGGATAAACAGGTGTGGTGTTTGCCAATCCCTCCAATCAAATTCTCCTCACGAGCCTCTGATTCCTCGGTCCTGGCCCACTAGAAGGTGGCAAAGGTTTTATATTGATTTTGCTGAATTTGAAGGTAAGACTCAACTCGTTACTGTAGATGGTCATTCTAAATGGCAGAGGTCCACATCATGCACGAAGGCACCTTGGCAGAGCAAACTTGTGAAGCTCTGCGCTTAATGTTTGCAGCCTGGGGGCTACCCGAGGAGGTTGTTTCTGACAACGGTCCGCCGTTCTCATAAGCTGCATTCGCTAGTTTTCTGTCTAGCAATGGAATTGTACATTCCCCTTCTCCTGTTTACCACCCCCAATCTAATGGTTAGGCTGATATTGTCGTTAAGACCACCAAGACAGCTCTCATGAAACAGTTGTTGGATGTTTCTACTAAATCCAGAACCATTCAGCATAAAGTAGTCTCCATTCTTTTAGAATATCTTTAATGTGACAACAGCTAAAGTATTTTTGGGCTGAAAGCCCCGCATAAAGCTTTCACTTCTCCACCCATCCATGGTTTTCAAGCAAAGGGTAAAGGAGGTTCAGTCAAAATTCACTGCTTCACAATTTTCCAAGGTCACACATTTCTCCCCAGGTGACCTATTGTGGGTGCGCTCTGTCACTCATCACAAACTCAAGGCGGTTCCATGTGAAATTCAGCATAGTTTCAACTGTCTCATATCTAGTAATTGTTGGTGGACGCTCTAAACAAATTTCAACATATCCTCTACGCCTCCGGGACCCCAAAGTTGTTCAAGTTGAGTTGTCATGGGAGATGGTTGAGCAGGCCATGCCAGCACCTATGCCTACCCCTACATCTGCTGGACCTACACCGGGCTCTCTAATTCAGCCGTCTCCATTTGCTGACCGCTCTCTGCCAGCATCTCCAACTCCGGGGCTCTCCACGGATTCCACTCCAGAGACCCTTTGTCAGGCTCCCAGCGTGATGGCTCCAGCGCACACCCTTGTGAGACCTGCTGTAGCGTCTCCGAGAGTGTCAGCTTCATCAAACTGATCGCCTGGGGCCGTCCCAGTAACAACTCGCTCTGGACCTCAGGTCATCAAATCCAAATGCCCAAACGTTGTCTATGTTTTGCACTAGTCAGAACTTTGAATGTGTTATTTTCTCGCTAACTGTACTTGATTGAAATCAAGACTATTAATATTACCAAGGACTAATTGTTACTCTTGTACTCTATATGCCAGCACCAGCAATTAATGATAAGTTAAATATGCGTGGGAAAATGCTATGTAGTCAGCCAAAAGGCTGTGAGTTTTGTTATTCTTTGCTCTCGTTTTCATTTCCGTTTCCTGGACTCTAAACCATGTGATGGCAGTCCTAGTCTGAGTCACATTCTAATGGCATATTATATCTATTACCATCATGTGCAATTCTTTCAATTACGAATAACTTCCTCAGCCCAAAACTATAGTAAGGTTACAACACCTGCCAAATATTCTGTCTAACCTAAAAGTGTGTTTGTCCGTTGAGGGCTTGGGGCCAGCCCCCGTTTCCCAAATTCTCAGTTAAAAATTTAACGTTTTCAGCCCTCAATATTTATTTGTAGTCTTTTTATCTGCCTGCCAAATTTCAGCCACATTGGAAATTATTTGTTTATTATTAGTTGTTGAAATTTTGAATGGCCCAACCCCTTTTCTCCAATTCACTTTTAGATTTTTCAAATTTTAAGCTTTATTGGGTTATCTGGAGTGTCTCTCATCTGTCTGTCAAATTTTAATTTTTTATTTAATCTAAAAAGTTTATTTCAATTTATAAGCCCCTCAATTCCTAGATTCCCATTTGAAACGTAACCAATTTTAGATTTTTCTGATTATTCGGGGTAATATCGCTACATTCCTGTCAACTAAAGTTCATATTTTAATGCCCGGAGGTTGGGTAAACACAATGAGGAATGAGTTTGTGAGTCTCACACCTTTCTGCACCTCCCTTCCATCTTAACGGATGAAATTTTAAAACCCTCAAAAGTGTCTAACCTTATTTAAAAAGGGATCGTCATTTTAAATTTCAAGGCTCTGTGTCAGCTGGTTCAAACAATACCTCAGTGGATTTCGAAAACTTTCAACCTCTCTTTTTATCCTATAAAAGGTCAAATTTAGCAAAACTTCATCTTAGCTCTTGCCTAGGACCTAAAAGGAACCTTCACACAGAATTTAAAGTTTCCAACCCCAGGTATGAGGGAAATACAATGATGGGTGAATGGATTTTGCCTTTTATAAGATATATTATGATTTATAATACCCGGGAGGTTCGTTCCTATAGAATTTGAATTGCAACTAATTGGAGATGACACTTAGAAGCGTTTCACACGAAGCAACAGAGGCACCTGCCCCGTCAACAGTATCTCATAAGTTGCCTACTATTTGCGATTTGTGGACAACTATCGCCCACCCGGTACCTGCTTGGTTATTCACGTGTTTATATGATGCCATTCACACAGGTCAACAATCACCGGCCAGTATCCCAAGTGATGCCAACCTCTAAGCACCCGTTAAATTTTATTGATTGTACAGGTGGTTATATGGTTAATTACTGTCAGTTTGTTTTTGAATGCATAGTCTTTGATAAAGATTTATAATTAATACATACGTTACTAGAAATGCATTTAAGCTAATCATAAGTAATTTAAATTGATTAGGGATTTTCACCCATAGCTCTCGCCCATTTTCAAGAATATTTCCATCATTTTTTACTATTACTATTATTAAACATCTATCTTGAATTGTTTTATATTAAGGCTTGAAAGTGCCGTCAATTCCAATCAAAGTACATTCTGATAAATAATGTGTAATTAAAATTTTGCTATTCGACGCCATAGCCCAGTCGCTACCTTGTCTGCCACTGAGATAAGGGGTCCCGGGTTTGATTCCCGGCATGGCAAAAAAGAATATAATTGGGGAAATGTGGATGCCTCCTTTCACAGGGATGAATTGGCAGCCGGAGGCTGGGTGGTGGGTCTGTTCTAGATATTTTAAAGAGCAACAAAAAGAGCCTCGTCTTCCGAGTCCCTAATAACTGACCTATATTTTAATATACTCTGGTTAAGTTGGTACTGATTTTTCTCACGTGAAATGGCTCAGCGATAGGTTGATGGTGATAGTTGACTCGTGTGAAACGGCTCTTAGAGCTTTCCTGCGGGAGCTCACCCCTAATGTTGGTCTTTGTCAAGCTAGACCAAGCCTGGCCAACCCAAATCGTTCCACGAGCCACTTTGAATAACTATAATTTTCCGCAAGTCATACATAAAATAAAAAAACTATTTAAAAAATTGAAAATTCAATTCCATAAAAATGTATTTTTATTCACTAATTTTATTATTTATCTAAATCAGTGAGTGTAAGTTTAATTGGCTCTAGGGAATTTACCTTAACCTACCACTCTATCTTCAGCTTCTACTATCCTTGGATTCTTCGTATCTTGCTGATCGGCTGTGGTGACGAGATCAGAGAGTGGTACTCCCGGCGAGATTGCATCAATTGAGTTAACCTGCTCTTTCTGGTCTCTGCCACAAGGAAAATGGACACTTTGCTGGATCCAGCGATGATGACCTATTCCTATACGGCTGATGGTTACGCGTGGTGACGATTGTGTGGGTGCCGAGGATTTGGATATTTCCGTCTACTTGCGATGTCTAGCTTACAACTATTCCCCCGGAATCATAGTCTCCGTGTCGGATCCTGATGAGTGGCTCTTAACCTGTCCAGACGACTACGGCTGATAAAAGACCCTCAAAGGGGCTGCATCCAACGAGGTGCCTTCTTGGGCGCGCAACCCCGTCGATTGCCACCCGACGCAGCGGGCGAATCAAGGGGCAGAAAATTGTAACGTGCGAGCCACTACAACCTATAATTTATTTTCCCTAACCATACCAAGCAACATGACACACTATCCCCAGCTAGTTGCAACTCCTCTAAGCACTTTTACTTAGACTCCGTGCCAAATGTTTTCGGACCTTTACGAGCTCTCTCGAGAGTTATGTGGTAATCTCCGCCGTCTAGTGAGCAAGTCTGCCTGCTACAAGAAGTGGACCCGCACACTAGTCCTTTGTATGGCGTAATAAATGACTAACATTCTCCCTTAACTTTGATCAGGAACGGTATACCTATATACTCTAACACCCTAAATATATTATTAACTCGCACCTTTTTCTACCTCTGGAAGTCCTTAGGTATATACAGTGGAACCTGAATAATTCGGACTTCCGTAATTAGAAATTGTCTTTGGTTCGAATTTTTCGCTCGGTCCCGTGAATTTTGTATTAAAAAATGTTAAAAAATCGTGGATGATTCGAATTTTGTTTTGGTTAGTTCGAACTTTTCGTAACTTGTAACTCACTATACAGTATTGTTTTCCTATTTCTATTTGCAGCGCCGTGGTGTTCTATTTTTGGAAGCAGGGGAGACGTTTGGATGCGGTAAGTACCCTTCATGATTCTTCCCCTCCCCCGCTAAGCCATACGTCTTTGTTTACGCGTACAGTTGTGTACTACGTTAGTCAAGGTCGAACCTCTCGAGCGGGTACGTGCGCTGTTCTTATTTATTTGGTCGTAGCGATATTCTTGTGACGTGAGAGTTTATTTTGCGTTTTAGTTTTGTTTAGTACATATCAAAAAACTCAGGCTTTTTTTTTACAAAGTTGTAACAATGTAAGTGATTCAATTTTCCAGTCAATAAATCAATTAAACACTTAGACTGGGAGACTTAAATTAGAAAAAAAAAATCGTTGACTTTTTAAAGAAATTGTGAACAAATTATGTCCAAAAACATTAAATAAAGTTTTAGACCTTGGTTGAAAACTTAACTGTTTCTTTTCAATTCCTTTTAAGAAACTTATTTAGTTCGAATTTTTTCCTAGTCCCTTCAAGTTCGAATTATCCAGGTTCCACTATATAGTGGTGTTTGATCTCCGAGGGGCCAGTTTCATAGTCAAATTTAGTACGCCTCAAGTGCGGCGCTACACTAAGTACATGACGACACCTACCTAAGCTCGAATGGAATGGGCCAGTTTCCTATGAGAGAACGGCCCATTCCATTCGAGTTGAGGTAGGTGTCGTCATGTACTTAGTGTAGCGCCGCACTTGAGGTGTACTAAAATTGACTATGAAACTGGTCCCAAGTGTCATTCTTGATGGCACTATTAAACTTGTTGGATAACAGAATGTTCGACTTTTCAAAATGAAAGCAAAACTCTACTCTTTGCAGTTATCTTATTTTTTATATATTTTCTAAACTTATTTTTAAGTGCCTCTTCCAGCCAGACATCTTGAACTCAAAACTTTATTGGAATATTTAAATATTGAACTCTAAAGATTTGTTTACTCTGTAAACTCAGAACTTTGACTTTAATTTTTGCTTTGACTTAAAATGTAAACTTTAACTCAAACTATCATTAGTCGTCTTTCATATCTTTACAGTAATTTTTTTGTCTTTCGCCGCCCCTTCTTGCCGTTGGCCTAATCTGTCAGGGTAGCTTTCGGGGAATGGTAGGAACGGTGGTAAAATAGATGGTTGGGTTCGAAATTATACTGATGGATCTGTTTTGTGGGTTTATTAGTAGCACTAAGAGTTAATACAAAAATGTGATGTTAAAATAGGGTTACAAAAGAATATAAGAACTTTGACGTATGCACTCGTGAGAAAACTGGCTTAGTGAGGGATACTTAACTACCGGCTTGACTGACACCACTGGCGACCCTCCTCACAGAATCGAACCCGGTATCCTGGGCAAAACGGTTGCCCTCTAGCACAAGTACCCGATGACGGGCAGATTGACTACCTCTGAGTAGATCTTAATGTGTCAGCCGGGTTAGTTCTAAACCAAAACCCTTTTAGAGTTCAATTCAGCCCAGTTGCCAAGCACAATGAGGACAAGTTGTTATGAGTTGCCAGCATTCTTTCCCAATGTTTACTAACTCATCACAACAAGTTAGCTAGACCAGTTCATACAGTCACTTAGTTTCAACAATGTTATGTTAGTTTTAAATAAACACCCCAATCTAGGGCAGGGGTATTACATTCACCCTGGTTTTAATCGAGATATTGGAACACATTTCCAATATCTTTGATTGTTATACCCCAACCACCTAGGTCGTAGCCGGTCCTTCCACGGACCCGGTATAGTTAGGAGTTAGGACGCTCTTGCACACGCTACCCCTGCCATCCAACGCTGCGTCAGGAGACACATTGACATTGGGTAACTCCTCTAAAATATTTGTTTAATTATCTGAATATGTATATATAATGACGTTACAATAACACAACATAAAATCATTACACTAGGAATTACATAACTACAAACAAGTAAAGTATTAAAATACCGCCCCCCAATTCTTGCCTTTGCTTAACTAATTAATTTATCAAAGCTTACTGTTGAACCACTAGAAATCATGTAATTTTCTAGTTCCCTTTAAAAGTGTGTCAAAACATCTAAAACTCTCTCTCCAAATTACATTTTTTCTCTTGAGGAACTGCATACCTTTCAGATATATTTCACACATTGCAACAACCCATTCACTAAGGTCCAATAAAAAAAGCATGGTATTACGTATTGTGTCTGTAGACCAACACAATTCCACTTGTACTGTTGCTTACTTTTTGAATCCTCAGAATAGAATATACATCAAGCAACCAGATTCTATAGTTTGACAGATATTGAAATAATAAGACTTGGTGTACTAGTTTGCTTTAAATACTGTTCATTGTGTATATGTTCTTATTGTTGTTGAAGAGGCTTTGGTGAGTATTATACTAATTTCAGGTGACTTCAATATTTATTTTGTGAAATAAGATTTATATTCAGTTTGTCTTTGTTTGTAACACGTGGTGAAAAGGCATGGCCGTATGTTAATATTTTTAGGATGGTAGAATCAAGAATTTAAAACAATTGTGTACTACTGAGTCTTACTACCTATTTAGGTTAACCACATATTTACATCTATGGTGTAAGGATAATAAAGATAGTTTAGAGGAAATGCACATACTTTAGGGAAAAACACCCTCAGTACACCTGACTCGAATTCGAACCTTGATCTTCACATCGCCAGCAGTAAATTATATTGCAAGACTATGCAGTCATTGATGAAGTTTTAAGAACATGATTATAATGGTTGTGTAAAGGAGTGAAATAGATTAAAATTAAACTATTATCAGTATGTGTATTAATTTATTTAAAAAAATAATTAGCACATCTGTCAAAACAATAACAAGTGTTGGTGATATTATTCTATTTCTTGAAATATATAAAAATAAAGAAGAACCCATTTCATTTAAATAAAAGCATTTAGATTAAATAATTACAATGTCCTTTTTGCAACATAGATCTAAAACATGCCTTAAAAATGAGTTGCCATATTTCCTTTTCTAACCATACACTATATATCCAGTAACTGATTAAATTTTAATTCTGCTTATCATCAAAATTCTAGAGTATGAGAAAGGCACATGTTTGCACCTTTTTAAGTAAATGTTGACCATTTTAAACTAATTCATGAACCGTTTTATTTCACAATAAGGATTTGCTCAGCTAAAATATATCGTGCAAGATCAAGGGACAATTTAAATTCAGTAAAAAAATCAAGATACACTAACAAATTAGTTAGTATGTGTCTATTAATGTTATTTATCTATCTGTTTATATGTACATAGGATGTAAAAAAGCCACTTATAGATAAGCTGGAAACCTCAAATTATGCAGACAGGTATAAGACCAAACTAATGGTTGGTATGAGAACTAATGAGCAGGGGTGTAGTGGGGGAGATGGAGTTTTTCTTTAAATATGGATGAGGCATATAACTCGAACAGGTAGTATAGTGCAGTGCTGGACAAAAATAATAGTAATTATATATATATATATATATATATATCCAAATCTCAACACACTATCGAAAGGTTACTTCAAAAAGCTTCTAGAAATATCCAAATTTCAAAATTTTTGGGGGGAGCACTATTATAAATAGCTTTTTAAAGACTAAAATTTTCAAAAATTCTCCAAACAAGGACTGCAACATTAGCTCATAGAACCATCCAATTTTGTAACATTAAATGGGGTAGAGGAGGGTAGAAAGTCTCTAAAAACATTTGTGCTACTTTTATTACCCTACTTGAAGTCCCCCTTTGCCCTCTGACACAAATAAAGTTTCACTGCTACTGTATAAAATAATTGCTATTTCTTAGGTTTGATAGTAAGTCACTTACAAATGTGTATATATATATACAAGGAGTTTGTCATTTGTAAGTTTATGACATATTATAACTTACTATCAAACCTAAGAAATAGCAATTATTTTATACAGTAGCAGTGAAACTTTATTTGTGTCAGAGGGCAAAGGGGGACTTCAAGTAGGGTAATAAAAGTAGCACAAATGTTTTTAGAGACTTTCTACCCTCCTCTACCCCATTTAATGTTACAAAATTGGATGGTTCTATGAGCTAATGTTGCAGTCCTTGTTTGGAGAATTTTTGAAAATTTTAGTCTTTAAAAAGCTATTTATAATAGTGCTCCCCCCAAAAATTTTGAAATTTGGATATTTCTAGAAGCTTTTTGAAGTAACCTTTCGATAGTGTGTTGAGATTTGGATGCCCCTGAAAGCTTGTAGGAAGTGCTCACTCATTTTATTTAAAAATTAAATGCCTCTAGGTCTTTTACATGGTCTTCCACTAGAATTATTTTTAAAAAATTGGATGCCCTAGAAGTTATTTAAAATGATCCTCACCTGGATTTTTTTTAAATTTTATTGTTTGTCTTTAGAAACTACAGTAGCCCTATGGCTTCTTTGGTGCTGACTGACCGCTGACAGTCAACATTTAGGTATATAACTAAATTTTGACCGTCAGAAGTGACAGCTGCTAAACACACGTTTTTGCAGATCGTATGGTTCGGCGTAGGGATAAATAATTTGGTCTGGTAACTTTTCAAAGCCTTCAGCTGTCAGCTATGAGCTGTCAGTCAGCACCAAAGAAGCCATGGGGCTAGTGTATTCAAAGTGGTCTTCCCTTAATAAGACTTTTTGAAAATTTACTTCTTTTAGAAACTAATTTGAGTGGTCCCTCACTTGGATTTTTTTTAAATATTATATGCATATAGAAGCTACTATATTTGGAGTGGCCCCAATTTTTTTTTTAATTGTATGCTTTTAGAAGCTATTTAGTGTGATATTTGCCTGGAAATTTTTCGAAAATTAAATGCCTCTTGAAGGTATTTGGAGTGGTCCTTCTCTGACAAATTTTTGAAAAGTGAATGCCTTTGTAAGTTATTTGAAGTTTGATACAAGACGATCTTTAAATTTGGTATTAAAAACTTTGGAGCATTTTGGGGGGAGGAGGGAGTGAGTGTTTGAACCCCATAAAGCCTTTTTCTCTTCATCCATGGTCCCTTTAAACCATTATGAATGGCAGATGCAAGCAAGTTAACCTCCAACACCCCTGCGACAACAGTGCTACTTTTGGGACTACACCCCTACTAAGAAGAAGCTTGAAATTTCAAAAACTAATAGAAAAAGATCACATCTATGTAATCAAGAAAATTTTGAAAGCAGGTAAAGGGACCTACATAAAGTTTAAATATCTGAAAAATTCAAATAGAAATTTGAAAAATTTATAAAAGCAATAGAAAAAGCTAACCAGTTTGATAAAAAAATGTAAAAAGTGTGAGGAAGGTAGAGGGGGCCACCCCAGAAAACCAGCAAAGTTTTGTCATTTTAAAATATTAAATAGAAATACAGGAAATGGTGGGTTTGATAATAACAGTTGCTAGCATTAACAACAATCAGTAAAGGGATGAAGCATTAGAGGCATAGCACTTGGAAGAATTATCAGCACTCAAGAGAGGAATGTAGGTTCAGAGGCAGATCATAATTCAGCAAAATCCGAAATCAGTATTTAGTATCAGAGCATGAGTGTGTGTCAACAATGTCAGCAACTAGGAGAATGCTGTTCACTTGAAATTTTATTAGCATCATCAACAATCATTTGACCTAGTTTCAACCACAACTTCTTCAGAGTATAGAGTTCCCAATTGTCCTTCTTGCACAGCTCCATAAGGGTGTTTCTAAAATGCACATCCAGGGATGTCCCTAAAGTAAAAAGGAAAAGTACAGACACTAATGATTTTGAAGTTTGATGTAATATTATAGCTTCTTAACTAAACATTATTTATCAATAATCACATCATTCAAAAATTAAAAGTTAATGGGATATTAAAACAGGTGTGAGAAACAAAACATCACAATATTGTAGCTGACTTTGTGAATTCAATTTTAAATACAGTTATATAATGCATAAAATGAGCAAACTTATGCATAACTCAATAAATAAATCCAAACTACAATTGAACTTAGTTGTAACAAGTAAAGAAATATGTTTTTCTAATTTATTGTTTTGCTATACAGTGAAATCTCTTTATAGCAAACACCTTTCAGGGTCAAGACAATGTCTGTTACTAAGAAGTATTCGTTATTTGGAAAAATATAATTGTATTCTTAGATAATAGTGTGTGAACACAGTTTAATCTATATGGACCTATATACTGTGGTTATTAACTACAACAATCTAACTACTGTAATGTACAATGTATGCCATATAGTAATTAATTCAAGTGAATAATTATTGTACATAACTTACTGTACAGATTGCATTAAATACAGAATATGCAAATAAAATAAAATATGAAAAGTAGGCCTATATGTGTGAATGAACAGAGACTAAACTGATTAAACAACCCATGCTGAAAATTCAGAAAGGGAGGTAGGTACGATCTTGAAGTACTATAGTCATTACTATGTAGGCTATTTTAGAAATATTTCCTAGAGGGGCAAAGATGGTTCACACTTTGCGTAAGGCAATTGCATTCCTAGAGTAAAGTATGGAGTGACCTATTTTCAATTTTTGTCCCTGTTTGGAGACTTGTATACATAAATATGCGTCAATAGCTGTGTTCGCGTCCATTATTGATAAGGCCTGTTATGGGGAAGTTGTTTTACTATAAGAGCTAATGTTATTTTACCAGGGAAGGGAGATTGTGTCCGTTATTAAGAGGTGTTCGTTAAGGGAGGCTTCACTGTATATAGTGACAGGTTGTTTTAGTTTTCTTGGTTGTTTCTATAGTTTTTCATTTATTTTGCAGTTTTATTTCTTTGCTATCAGTTCTACAATTTATTTTTATTTATGTTTTAGTATTATTTGTCTTGTAAATGAGAGAAGTTGGACTAAGCCAAAATACACTAACTCTGGTACAGTTTTCACAATAATAATTGTTAAGAATAAACTTGCAACATTTTGACCAATTTTTTTCACCGCATTTTAGTACCAATTCAGGTTATACATATACATTGAGTATGCTAACTGATTAGGGCTGAGGCAGATAGAATATGAATATAAATGTATTCACATTTGCCTGAAGGGAGAGTGGGTTCTTTTCTACTTGAGGTCATGCTAAATTAAAATTAGCTTCACACTATCTCTTAAAAAAATGTCAAATTGTTTTTCCTTACTTGCAGGGCTGTTATGACCACAACGCAAAATGAATTTGCGACTGTTAGCAGAGAGACGCTAGACTTTGCGTCAAAAGTTATTATGGCCAATCACTTTGCAAAAGCAAAGTCTTTGCGAGCGCAAATATTTTCCTAGTAGAGTGACGTTAAGTTGCGCAGACATTTTACTTGTCCTTTGGTTTGTGTTATGAGGTTATGTATGCTAGGTTTTGTAATTTATTAGGTGTTTTGTGTTATCTGATCTAAACTTGCAATCTCATTAGCCCTATCGTATAAAAAATCTCAAAACATTTTTGTATGTGTTTCACATAATCTAACTTTAAATAGGCCTATATCATAATGTTGGCCAAGAGTGGGGATAGTATGCTTACACTAAGTGTTAAAATAAAAATTATTTGAAACAAAACACTAACAAAATGCATTATTATTCACCATCAACATACGGATAGTTAGGGCATTTCAACATTAAGATTAATTGTTTTTAGGTTTTATAGTAGGTGGAGGTTAGTTAGGCTTCAACATATTAAGGCCCTGACACAGACTCTGTATCCGTAGGTTCGTGGTCCGTAGTCTGTGGTTCGTAAGAAATTGATGCTACAATATCATATTGCTCTGGCCACAGAGTCCTTATCCGTAAGCCCTTACTCCGTAGAAGTTGCCCAACTTTAACTTTCTACGGACTACCAATCACAGCCGAGTAAATATGCTCATGTGCCTTGAAATAAAGAAAGAATAGCAGTGATAGAATCCGTCGCTATGGAAACATGTACAAAATGAAAAGATGGCTACACGCGGACCTATTTCAGAAACATTTTTCTAAAAATCTAAACACCCCGAGAATAGCGGCTTCTAGGAAAGTATTTTCTGAGAAATACCAAGTTCTCGGCAATATTAGCTTTGCTCTTGTAAGTTCAACACCCCTATTATTAGGTTTATACTCCATTTACTAGCGTCATTTAATTTTTTGTAATTGATAAATTATGGATACTAGTGATTTTTCATCCAAAATATTAGTAGGCCTACATCTGTTTAGCATTTTCAGGCTATTGCAAGCACTTATTATTTTAAGTTTGATAGTTAAAATAAAATTATAAATATATTTCTTGTGATTGTTCTTAACCTATATTTTAATATAAATACTGGAAGTTTTTTCAACAAAGTTGTTTTTGGTTTCTTTGGTCAGCTGACTGCTTGACACAAGCTCCGTGCTGTAGACTATTTTCTTTCAAATTTTTTGATTGGATGAAGTCTCTTACTATCTCATTGGTTGAAACGGTCACGTTATTACGGATATTGAGACTGTAATCACGAGTAGAATTTCTTATGGACCAGGAGCACAGAGTACGGACCACGGACCTATGGATACGGAGTCTGTGTCTCGGCCTTTAGGAGTGTTAGTAGTTTGTTGACCCACATTGCAACATTGACCAAGACGTTAGTCTCTTTAATCTAATTTTCCAATGGTGGAGAGGTTGGGATTTGAATCAGTTGGGTGTGATGAGTGGTTTTGTTTTTTCTATAGGTTTTCCTACTCTCCCTCTACACAAATCCGAATACCTTTATTCTATAACTTTATCTTTATCATCTATACACTATTAGTGTAAAACACACGAATGCAGGACTAATCTGTTTAAGATGCCTCAACAAAACTTTAATAAAGTAATCCTATTTAAACTGAATTGTACATACAGTAGTAGTAACTATCCACATTAATATGAGTTGTGTAGGCTTATGAAATATTGCAGCCAAGACTGCACATAACCAAAATAGGCGCTAGCTTAATGTTTACATTCGGTTTGATTAAGGCCTAGGTTTTTTAATCATAAAAGGTTTATGCAATTTATCTGAAACTGATAATTAGTAGTTAGACCTAGCTATCCTGAAGTGAATAAATTGCAAACAACTCATTATAAAGAAATATAATATCCTTATATTCTTAGTCACTTAACTAAAGTCTCAAGAATTCCCTTTAAATAAAATATGCATTTTATTATTTTTAACCATCCAACTCACTCTCTCATTCACTTTATTGTTAACTTAGAAGGCTGATTGGGTATAAATGCCCATTGTTTTGACATTAAACTGTTGAAAATATTCAGTATAAACACTATTTTTGGAGTTATTAAGCACTTTCATCAACTTTAAATAACTAGTTTTATTTTCTAAGAGCTTCACACTACATATTACAATTGTTCCAGTATCAACACAAATATATGAAGAATAAAGCAATGGGTCGTAAAGCATGCATATTAATATATATATATATATATATATATATATTGGCCAACTTCTCATACTAATTCATTTCCCCGTGTGACATTACTATTTGAATGCATATTTCACGTTGTGATTTTTTGACTAAAATATGTTGTGTGTATTGAATAATGTAGGTCTAGTATTTTTTCATTTATGTTGTGTGTATTGAATAATGTAGGTCTAGTATTTTTTCATTTCCAACTGTAGGCAAACAAAATGACGCAAGATATTTATTTATTAAATTAAGTTAGATTAAATGTTTCTTACAAATAATGTGACTTGTGATAAGCTGTTTGGGAAAATAAAAACATATGAATAATGTTTAGTCATGAATACCAGCATTCTTGAAATAAATTTAACTAAGTTCTAGCCTCTAGCTCCTTTAAAGGTAAAATTCTTTGGAAAAGTGTTGCCAACTGTAGACGCAAACTGATTTTATTCTGTGTATTGACGCTAGAAGCAAAGTCGAAGCTAAAACTAGCAGGAGATACAAAGTTTGGTGGTCATAATAACCCAAACACTATCTTTTCCTCGAAAGTTAAGCTAACTAGCGGTAGCAACTAACTTTGCGTCGAATGGTCATAATAGCCTTGCTGGCCTGAGAAAGTAACCAGTTCTATTTAATTTAATTTATTAAGTAAAGTATGTTGTATGATTCCTTAAATGTGAAATGAATGGCAAATTGAATATTACAATCTTACACCATTGCCACCATCACTAATCACTAACTACATTGATAAACTGTGATGATAAACTTTATCTTGCTTTCCTACTATTGCAATGTTATATAATATTATAGATATTTCAAGGCAGTCTTGGGTTTGTGGAAATCCAAGCCGTTTTTTAAAGATATTCCATTACTTGCCAATTCAAAAAATACATATGCTTTTTATTTGTGTGTCTAAGAGATCAAACCTTATATTAATGAATGGTTGTAATGTATCCAGTATTTTAAATAAGTTAACAATGATGTTATTCAAAATCCTTGCATTTCTTGAAACAAGACAAAGGAAAAAAAACCTTCTTCTAGCTCTCCTCAGCTTCTTGTTTCTAATTTATGTATAAATTAAATTATTTCCTAAGTAACAGATAATGTAGTTAGTAGCAATACAATATTATTTTGAATTAATATAAATGATTATTCATAATATATGGTGCTCTAATCAGCTTAACATTATCTTTCCACAACTGTTGTAGCCTTGTAATTATACAAATGTAAATACATTCTTAACACCTACCATTTGGTAGCAGCTCAAAGATGAAGTCATGTTTCATGCTGTCAGAACAAGTGCTTCCCTCAATCTTCCATTCCCCTACAAAGTATGTTAAGCCCCACTGCGAGTTTTCACACTTTACTAAACAGCAGTGTTTTTCTTCAGACAAAATGAATGTGAAAAACTGTCCATATATACTCATTACTTTTTCAATAATGGCATCTCTGAGTATGTAAAGTTGACTATATTTGAATATTCCCTGCACAATGCATTTCAAGTCATTATTGCGGTAGCATTGTGAAATCCATTTATCTAGTTCAGAATGATGGAATGGGTTCATAAAAGTGACTTTGATAGAGTCAACTCTTTTTATTTTATCATCCTAAAAAATAAGAAAATAAATTTTAATGAAAACACATTGGTTAAAAGTAGACATTGACAATATTATTATTATTATATTATTTTGCTCTTGCTTTAAGTAAACTAGCGCTCACTTGCAAACTAGTGAATGACATTCAATCAAACACACGACTCTCTGAAATAAAGTTATCAGCTTTAAGCCATAACTTAATGGTACAGTATGCATTTTATCAAACACAATAGTCCTTAGGAATATTATAGCTAGAACTGCCAGCTATGAGTCATCAATTACAAATAGCCAATGGGAACTATCTGGTAGCAGATATAAAACAAAATAGTTACCTATATAAAAAATATGAATCATGTATGATGCACATTAAGTATGTGTCCATACTAATACCGAACAATCACCAGCTTTCTTGAGACTTAGTGTAATGGAAAGCATCTTACCTTTGTAATAAGGTTTAAAGGTTTGATGTAAATGTTGGCAAGACTGTATGCCTCTTATATTGATAACTGCACTAGTGTCAGTTACCGATGGTCTGTTAGTGTAGTCTGAAGTGTA
This sequence comes from Timema californicum, assembly GCA_902141385.1. Taxonomy (NCBI): domain Eukaryota; kingdom Metazoa; phylum Arthropoda; class Insecta; order Phasmatodea; family Timematidae; genus Timema; species Timema californicum. Next base: position 14,861 of record CABFOW010000795.1, on the reverse strand, counting down.
GGAATATATGCTCAACAGTGTTGTTTTGAAATAATGTCAAATAAAGATTATTTCTTTTAATAATGCCAATTATTGGTTCCACACCTCACACTAGAACATTTGGTGACCGTGACAGGACGCGAGGTAAAGGAAAAATTAATAATGTAAAGAAAGAAAAAACAAATCTGAGAAATTGTTTACAAGAAAATTGAAAACATTAGAAGAAAATTTTAATGATAAATACGCCACAAGAAAAGATAGTGCAGTCAGCTTTAATGTGATGAACTATAAAGCCGATTGACTTTTTAGAGGTGACGAGATGTTACATAAAGAGTATGGCAAATTTGAGGCTAGAAAAGAAGATTAAGAAGCCAGAGATTGGGATGAAACTGAAAGCTACCGTGAAAGATGGATAGCACTAAAGAGTCATTACAAAGAAATGTTGTGTAAAGAGTGAAAATGCTACGGGAAGTGAGTGTGTTAAGAAAAGCTTAAAGTTACCCAAGTTGTAACTTAAGAAATATGACAGCAATGGGAAAAATTTGATATCATTCTGGGCACAGTTCAAGCAAATACATGAAGATGGCTGTATAAAACCAGTACTTGCACCTAGCAACATTGAAGGGTTCGTCACTCCGAGTATAAAAGGTTCTTTTAGTTAACGAAAATTACTGGTTCCACACTTCATCCCAGAACACTTAATGTTCACCTTGAGAAATGCTCACCTCTAACTTAAGCTTCAATGTGACTAAAACATAAAATTAAAGCATAAACACAACACCAATTTAAATCAATTAAGGAAAACCAACAACCACACAAAATCAATATCCTCCTTTCACACCCATCTTGCTTCCAGGAGAGCTCTACATTAAATGTTGGATTGGAACACAAAGAAAAACCAACCGCCAGTCCTAGAAAATGAGTGATCAATTAGGAGAGAGGAAATACTTTATTAAAACAGCTTTGTAATTGTCTACATATGGCAGAATGAAAGGCTATCCCAAAATATTTATTAAGAAAAATTATAAAAATACTCAATTTACATTAGTTTTAATTTGTTCAGTAATAAATTTAGTGTGAGATGTTATGTTGGAATAACCATTCTATAAATTAATCTTTTAGTTTGCGTGCTGACAAATATTATTCTTTAACCTTTTCTCAAATTAAATAATGCCAATGAAAACACTTCAATGCAAATAATTTTCAATAATCTTTTCTCAAATTAAATAATGCCAATGGAAACATTTCAATGTAAAAATTATGATCATTAAATCTAATATTAAAATGATATTCAATTTAATTAGCGAGGTGCTCTCAAATTTTAAGAAAATACTCTGAAATATAAATGTTAGTCACTTAGACCAAATCAATAAAATTAGTTTCTTAAGTCATTATTAGAGCTATTTATTCTCATATTCTTTTTTATCTGTCCTTCCAGAGGCAATTATCTTCATCCCTAGTTTCCTTCTCGTTCACAGCATGAGTTTCACTTGAGTGACTCAAGCCTGAAGTTATAAAGTTTTCAAGATTGACCAAACCATTCACTCTATTGATCTTTTTGACTAAACACAGTTCTGCAAAAATAGCACCCTTACACCAAATTACAACATTATTTTTAAGTGAGGAAATGTTATGGTTAATATGTACACACTTTAAAATTAGCCTGTTAAACCTTAATCAACACTTATAAAACTGAATATGATATAGGTAGTATTGGTTACTCACATTAACCATTTTTAGTTGGAAAAATACGCTAGGATTCAACTACTGTGGAAACATTTAATTTTCATTCATAGATGTGTGAGGTCTTAATAAACAAAGTAGGTGAACATAATTAAATTTAAATTTATAGCATTGTTATAAAATAAAGTAGAGTCAGTAACTTTCATAAATGTTAGATACTGTACTTCCTATCATGTTCTTACTATACCAACCCCCTAAGTCAACATCATCAACCGTTTCCAGCCTGTGGTTGGGTCAGTTTAGTAAAATGCCTCCCTCATTCTCTATCCTTCCACCACCATTCTTCCTCCTTTAATTGCTTCCATTCTTCTCCTCTCACTCACACACTTTATGTCATCTGCTCCTCACAACTATTTCTAGGCCTCGCTTACGGTCTTTTTCCTAAATACTTAATTTCCATAATTTTATTTCAGTATTGATCTAAAATAAAAGACAGCAATAAAACTAATATTAGTAAGCGACATGTAAATTATTCTTTGAAGGGACGCCTATAGCGACCAAAACAATCACTACCGGTATCCCCCCCAAACTCCTTTAAAATAGAGAAGCCGCTTGAAATTAAGGTGCTTCTAGAAGTTATCCTCATGGTGGTGTCTCTATGTTAACTACCCGCATCAGCATAAACATTATTTTTTTTCTTCAACTTACTAGCTTATTATACTATATTGTTGCCAAGAATTACATTGTTGCATTATTGTTTTCCTTTATTATGTTTCTTATTACTCCTTTCCTTACTATATTAAAATTAAAACATGTTTCTCTTGATCTTGAATTATTCTGTATTTTAATGATTAGTTAAAAAGGAAAGCATACATGATAAATTAAATTAAAAAACAATAAACCTTGATGCCCTTGCTCAATGGCCTTGAGTAACTCACTTTAAGATTGTGAAATTTTCCAAATTATGCTACAAAAGATGAACTCATGATCAATTCCCCTATAATCTACTAACCTGGATACATTCACATCAATATATGTTTTTATATTTATTTATATTATGAGCTTGTGATTAGAGTAATGGCACAACGTTGTCAAATAGACAATCTAATAACTTTTACATGATTCCACTGCACATGCATTTTCCTGAACTGGTTTTTTGAACTTTTACTATAAAAAATAGAAAAGCAGCCAATGAGTCCTCCACCAACACACAACCCTTGAGAATCCATATTTGAATCTAAGATACAATTAAATTAATAGGGTCTGATGTATTGACACAGGTTTGTAATTATTTTATGATGTAGTTTTGGATTAATTTTTTTATTTCATTTTAAATATTCACTTTTAGTAGTACAGTGGTATCGGAAAACTTGACACTCAACATTCCGTGTAACTCGAAACATGCACGTGGACACAGTTGTTGGCATCAGTCATCACAATCTAAAGTCATTCAACTGTATATCTCGAGTGGAACATTCACTCTGTGGTGTTTTTACAAGTGCTGTGTTTGTTAGTTTTCAAATTCAATAACATGTTATTCGAATTAATATAATATTATATGTATAGTACTGTACAACATTTCTGTATATTACACATATGTTTGTACCTACACCATTATATTAACACATAATATATTGTACTGTACCATACAATACAGTACAACTGTACCTATAATATTCAATACTGTACTGTGATTCATCTTATGAAAGTTCATTCATAAAAGTTTACACCATCCCAGTCCACATTAGGTCAAGTTGCCGAGACTCTACTGTATTTGTAAAAGGATTTTTTTTTAATATCTCACTCCCTCGATTGTAATTATTGAAATAATTTTTTTAACAACATCTAATTCAAATGTAATATGTAAATTAATTGAAGGGTTTGGTAGACTTAGTATTTCATGTGAGATAAAAAAATAGTAAATTGTATTTTATTGTAAGTTATAAACTGTATTATATCATAAATTAGAGTACCTGTGACTCATCAACCATGTAGCTCAAGTGGTATTTAAGAGCCAGAGAAGTTACGGTGGCTTGAAATAAACATTTTCCAAACAAATACTTAATTTGTTCTTCTGAGAAAACTTCCTCGTTCAAAGCCTCACATAATGTTAACCTACTAACAAGAGATTTTGTTGACTCGTTTTCATGGATTGAAGTTTGATGTTTCCTGAAAAATAATAATGAGGAAAAGCTATAATTTTTACATGGTGATTAATGATTAAAAAGTTTATTTTATTTGTTTGTAAAACTACTTTTTCTGGGTTATTTAAGATTAGGAAACTAGAACTATAAAAGAGTCTAAATAAATTGTTCAGCTAGCCCATTTTGATTGGGGATTAAACTTGAACCTTGCATCAAAATCAAATAAATTGTAATTTCAAACATAGCACTTGAGCTTGTACCTTGTAACAAAATCAATAAAACAGTCATATGCAACAGCATGAAGTCAATTTTCATAAATCAAAGCAAAATCATGTTAGGGTGTCCAGCCAAATTATATTTTTGAATCCCCTGGCTTTTCCAGGTTTTACAGAGCCAATGTGTTTTCATGAACACACAGTGAAACCTCGATCTATCGTTCCCGGATTTATCATTTTCCCGGATCCATTGTTTAATTTCTATGGTACCTGGACCAAACCTATTTAAACAATAGAAATAAAACCCGCATCAATTGTTCCTTGATTTATCGTTATCCCACATATATTGATAAGAATTTCTAGTCCATAAGAATGGTGATTTGTGATTGATCATTTTTAAGAAAGAGAGACATAAAAATATTGGTGTGATCAGTAGTAGTAGTAGGTAGAAGGTAGTGGTGGTGGTGGTGGTGGTAGTAGGTAGTAAGGAGTAGTAGGTAGTATTATTATTATTATTATTAGCACCACGTCTTACTACCCGTTCGGGTTATACGCAATCACGCTAATGTGTAATGGTAGGGTGATTGTGAGATGAAATGAAGGACCTACAGTTTAACGTGGAATCCGAACCACGGTGGAGACCTGGCATTCCTCACATTCACAAGATGTCTTGTCAGAGGTGAAGGAAGGGTTAGGTAGTAGTGGTAGTAGTAGTATTAGGTAGTAGTAGTAGCAGTAGCAGTAGCAGCAGCAGGTTATTGTTTCTAGATTGTGCTGTAGAAATTTACAGTCAAGTGTCTTATCAGTTAAACAATGTTCTTGAGACAATGGGGGATGGCGAGAACCTGGTCCGACTGGGAAAGGCTGCCTGTATGTTAGTGTGACTCATTTCACTTCACGTTTTCATCTAGTTGAGTATTTATTTCAACAGGTATGTTCAATCATCAACAAAGATTTTTATTATTATTAGAGTCATCATTATCTTTTAATAAAAACATTTTCTTACATGGCACTTCCTGTGAAACGAGTTTGGACCTAAGAAGAACGACTGTGTATCATAGAAGAGGTGGATAAAACCCCATCAGAAAATAGGAGTGATGTGGCCAAGCAACTAGATCTTCCACCATCTACTTTAAACACGATTATTTCTAAGAAAAATGGGATCAGAGAGCAAGCTGAAAAGTGAAGTATATCAACAAAGAAGAGGAAGACAGGCAAGGTTGTCGACTTACAGTGAGCTGGAAAATTTTCTCTTTACCTGGTACCAAAATGCCAGAGCATCAGGAAATTATATGAATGGGATCATTCTATGGGAAAAATCCTTCAAAATAGCTTCAATAATGTTGATTGAGAACTTTTTAGCTTCAAACAGTTGTATCTCCTGCTTCAAGTAACACCATGGTCTGATATTTAATAAATTGGCCAGGGAAAGTGCTGCTGTGAACACCAACACCACAAACCTTTGGATCAAGAGGCTTTCGAAACTGCCGGAGGGATATGAGGCTTTATATTGCAGATGAAACGTGTCTAATTTTCAACTGCTCGCCAGACTAAAAGTTGGTATTAAAAGAAGACCTTCCATGGAGGGAAACGTGTAAACGAGTGACTGACAGTACTACTGTGCACAAACAGCGATGGCTCAGACAAACGAGTGGCTATCGTTATTGGAAAGTTCGCAAAATAAAGGTGTTTCCAAAATGTAAAAAAAGCTGCTTGTGACCTACCATGCCAACTCAAAAGCCTCGAAGAAGTCAAGAGATTTCCAGAGACATTCTGCGTGCTCTTGATGCATCAATCAGTGCACAATGAAGGCAAATCCTATTTGTAGACAATTGTGCCGTTCATTCTTCAGACACATTCTTATTGAGCAATGTAAAGGTGATTTTTTACCCCTCAATATGCGCCAGTATTGTATAGCCTCTTGATTTGGGTGTGATTGAGTGTTTAAAGCTGGTGTACAGAAATCAGCTAGTACAGAATCCTGTAAGCCATTTACTTTATTGTTTTGGCGTGGCAACAAGTGACCCAATTTACAATCCAGAACTATTTTGTAAAGTGTGGTCACATGAATAAAATGGTCAGATATGAAAAATATGGATGGAGGAGGTGATGATGACAGCACGCAAGATGAAGATTGGGTTTGACTGAGGGAAAGCACCATGGGCATTAACTTTGGTGTGTAGGTGTCTGTGGACCAGGAGCTCGCGACGAGTGGTGTGTTGCATGTGGAAAAATGTGTGGTGAGTTAGAAAGTGAAAGTTGCTTGGAAGAGGGGCAAGATGGTGGTGAGGATGACGATGAAGCCAAGTCCAAAACAGTGCCGAGTTTTATGGAAGCACTTCATGCGTTCGAGATCATGAGAGCGTTTGTGTATGGTCACGATATCACCGAAAGAAACCAAGCAAGTTTTGTTATGATTGAAAGTTTATTGTTCAATTTGAAAAAAAAGGGTTATACTAAACATATGGATATTCAAGACTTTTTTTAAAGCAGTAATGTGAATTGTAATTGACAGTTACACATTCTTACTTAGTTTTTTCTTCTACAACATAATCAATTTATCACACATGGGCATAACCATGAATCATCTTGAAGGGGGTATAACGATAACTCAAAAATCCACATGGTGACTTGGAGAGTTAGACTAGTATGCTCAATTGGGACAAATGTGTTAAAAGAGTTTTGTGGTGAGTATTAACTGGAAGAAAAATGTAATTTGACTGTTGTAAAACAAAGTTAGCTAAAACTGTCAGAAATTTGACAAAATTCCTTGACTTTTTCATTACTATTCCCTGACATTTCCTTACTTGTGTAACAATTAAAAATAATCACTTGTACATTGTAAAAACATATAATCAACTTACTTTACCCAAGTCTTGGTTGTATCTACAAAATACATTTTTGAAATTTGGATATCTTAAGACGCTACTTTGAGTGTTCTCCATGTTGTTTTTTAAATATCAATGAGTTTAAAAACTATTTGAAGTGGTGCCCTGGAATTTTTAGATATTTGGAGAGGCAAGGCTATCTTTTAGCTTTATTATTTATGTTTTACATCATCCACTAAGCCTTCTGTTTCCAGCCTATGGCCTGGGTCAATTTTTTATTTAGGTCATATATTTTTCCGCTATCGGCTGACTAGGCCTGTTGTAGCATCATATGCCTCAGCTTTATATTAGATGAAATTAAAGAGGAGTGAACTAAATATGTAGAAGTCAAATTCATTCTAAGAGGGAAGAGGGGAACGCTTTCAAGAGGGGAGGGTCAATACCTGCAGGTTTCACCCCCACAGGCTACAAAACTATAGTAGGATTCTGTTAGAAAGAAAGTTGAAAAATATAAACATATTTTTTTACTATATATTAGTATTATTTTATAGGTAATGATACAATCTATCAAAAGTGACAGCTGCAGATCACATGACTTGACATTAAATATTGTAACAATATTAGTGTTTAACACCGGGACCAGCGTGCTCTTATTGTTTACCTTAGGTGTTCTCCTTGTTCTGTTTCCCTCCTTGTCTAGCAGGTAGGCAGCGACCTTCTCACTGAGGGATTAGAGGGGAGAGGGGAGAGGGGAGCGGGGGGAAGGACGGAGACATCTGGAAGAGTCTGGGTCATTTTAATTCTAGAAGTGAAGGATTCGAGACCCTTAGCTAGCACCACCCCTATATATACACGCTCAGCGATAGCCAGAGGTGTGCTCAGTTCTTGGTTCTCAACCAGGGAGACCAGGAGTGGACCAGCGTGTCCAATGTGTGGGCCGGCATGTCCAGAGAGCGGGCCGGCGTGTCCAGTGTGCGGACAGGTGTGTCCAGTGAGCGGACCTGCATGTCCAGTGAGCGGACCTGCATGTCCAGTGAGCGGACCAGCGTGTCCAGTGAGCGGACCTGCATGTCCAGTGAGTGGACCTGCATATCCAGTGAGTGGACCAGTGTGTCCAACGAGTGAACCTGCGTACCCAGTGAGTGGACCAGCGTGTCCAACGAGTGAACCTGCGTATCCAGTGAGTGGGCCAGTGTGTCCAGTGTGCGGACCAGCGTGTCCAGTGAGTGGACCTGCGTATCCAGTGACTGGACCTGCATATCCAGTGAGTGGGCCGGCGTTTCCAGTGTGCGGACCGGTGTGTCCAGTGTGCGGACCAGCGTGTCCAGTGAGTGGACCTGCATATCCAGTGAGTGGGCTGGCGTGCCCAGTGTGTGGACCAGCATGTCCAGTGTGTGGACCTGCATGTCCAGTGTGTGGACCAGCGTGTCCAGTGAGTGGACCTGCGTATCCAGTGAGTGGGCCGGTGTGTCCAGTGGGTGTACCGGAGTTTGTATATAGCAGGTCATCACAGTGTATTGTGTGCGGGATAAGTGTTGGCCTAATTTCATGGGTGATGTAGACATTTATTGTTACTTTGGACTACTGTTTTAATGAACCTTTTTGTGACTGTTTTTAAATATTTGAATAGTTATTAGGTGTTTTATAGTTGTTAATTTGTTTATTTAATTTACTTATATCTCTTTGTGTTCTATTAGTTTATTAATTTACAGACTTGTCTAAGACTCTTTTTATTTTACTTAAGGCCTTGTTCAATTATAATTAATTTATATACATAGTTAATCAGTGTGTGTATGTATGTTTTAGTTTTAATAGTCAAAGCCTTGAATATTCTGTGGCCATTTTCATTCGTGTTTAGTCAGAAGCATACCACAATAACCTTAAAAGAACTCATGGTTCACAAGTGAACGGCCCGTGACCCTCCCAGGTTACGCGCACCCCACGTTACAATATGTTAATATTGTTTTAGTAAATGTTGTCAAAAATTGTCTTTCTCTTCGAATATGACAGTAGGTTTGCATGCTAACCACCATTTGATTAACTAAACCAGACATTTTGGTAGCCATGGAGATGCCTAAAATGTCAAGTAGTGTGATTTTTCTGAAAATATATACATTAGTCTCAATAATCCAACCTAAACGGGACTGACAGGTGGTCGGATTACCGAAATGTCGGACAATACGGAAACAAGTGAAGGAGGAGGGTAAAGGACATAGAAACAAATCCAAATTACTGTAAATAGAAGTACAGAATAGGTATGAAATAGGATTTGTTAATAATTATTATTTTTAAGGCTTAAAGTTTTTCTTCAATTGAAAGAATCACTCTTTTTTCCTTTCCACTTGCCATATTTCTCACACAGTAAAATTACATTAATGGGAAAATGCAAAACTCAATGAAAGTATGAACGAGTACAGTGCAAAGATTCACTAAGGCGGGCGAACAGAGCTACATCCACGGAGGTATGTGATTCACTCACTCATTAACAAAGAAACTATAGTAGTGGGAAAATAATATGCATGTGTATACTGCACAAGGTAAATTGCACATCATGAGGATAGGTCAGATAATCAAAGGTTGGATCATCGAGACTCTACTGTACCTGATAGATTTTAATAAAATCCATGTAAAATTCCCCAAAATAATAAAAAAAATGTAGGCGCTTTTCCTGAGTTTTGACTCAATGCTCAAAATTCAAGCATGATTCCTGGTTTTCTCAACAGTGGTCACCCTCATCAAGTCAATGCTTGTATATTAATATTAATAATATTTAGCACCGCGTCTTACTATCCGTTCGGGTTATACGCTTTAAGTACTAATTACTCTAATGGATTAGGAATTGGGAAGGTTGAAATATATGAAATGAACCCGCATTTGCGTGGAGGAAGAGTGGAAAACCATTTAGCAAAAACCACCCCCAGTTCACCCGACCGAGATTCGAACCTCAATCTCCCTGTCCTCAGCAGTCGAGCTCAACACGACAAGCGCTTTAGCCAACTACGCCACCAAGGTGGGTGCTTGTATATTAAAATAGGGTGACCTGGCGGTCTAGGGGTAAGGTGTCAGACTTCTGTGCTGGCGGCGGGGTTCAATCCTCGGTCCCGGCACAGATTTATCTGATTATCTGATCACCAAATCCTTCCTTCTCCCTCTGACAAGACATTTTGTGAATGTGAGGAATGCCAGGCCTCCACCGTGGTTCGGATTCCACGTTAAACTGTAGGTCCTCGATTTCATCTCATAATCACCCTACTATTACACATTAGCATAAGTGCGTATAACCCGAATGGGTAGTAAGACGCAGTGCTAATAATAATAATATATTAAAATAAAATCAGGTCAAGACATGTAAGATAAATAAATGCATCAAGTCAAAACATGTAAACTAAATAACTTACATCAAGTCAACACTTGTAATATAAACTGCCAAAACTTAAAGTGAAAAATGATTAGATATAACCACAGCACAATAGTAAAAACTGGTAAAACTTCCACTATTCCATTCAAGGGCCGTATTTCTGTTCAGTTTGAAATTAAGGTACATTACAAATATATGAATTGGACACCTTATAGTTTTACTTTTCTCTTTTAAACATAAATTATCAAAAATATATTATTGAAAACCATTTATTTTCTCCATGAACTTAGAAAACATTCTAACATAATAATTATAATACACACATTATATTATGTGCCATAGCAGCAAACAAATTATCAGCAAAGGGTAGTTGTGAGCTAAATAATACTTAGAAAAAAGTCAGTACGAATAAACAAAACAGATAAATATAATTTAGAAAAACTAGCAACTATACACAATACAATATCTTTAAAATAGGAGTGTACTTGGTAAATAAAGCAAACATATTAGACATGGATGGCAATATGTTAACATTACTGAAGTTGTAACTTACTGTTCCACTTCAGACACCTGGAAGGGTGGCAGAGGGAATACATTCTTAGACAACCACTATCAAGCCACCCAATCTCACATATCACAATACAAAACTACACCCAAACAGGTTTTCTTATGTTGAGCAGCTTGGATTAAACATAACCATGACATTTTGATTGATATTTAGTCCTTTATCATCATCATTATAATAATAATTATTATTATTATTATCACTTCATATTACTGCCTGTTCATGTATATGATAATTACTTCAATGGGATAGGAATAAGGAAGGAAACATTTTAAAGTAATCTACCCACATTTACGCTAAAAGAAATTGGGGAAATCCTTAAGGGAAAACCACCCCCAGTAAACTCAGCTGGGATTTGAGCGCCAATCACCCGATCTTCAGCGGGCAAGTCTAACATGAGAATGACACCTCAAACCATTCTACCACCAAGAAGGGTTCATCCTGTTATAAAAGTATTAAATAATCAAAGCCATTATTAAATCATAAAAGGAGTTGTATTTTTGAAAATATTACAGGAAATTCAGGAAAGTTGGTAACTATGCATTTTTGTTATATAACATCAAGTAAACAGGCTTGTAACCTAGCTTATGGCAACATCAAATCATCCTTGTACCGTGTGAATGTATAAAATACCTTAAAATAAAACATTTAGTCATCACCTGTAACTGATAATAACGTAACGTACCTACTGGAAGTAACATGTAATATGTAAGGTCCACACACTTACATTATAATAAGAAGTGATCTCATTTACAGTTAAATTTTCATAGGAAGGAACTTAACAAAAATACAAACATAAAGTGATAATTTTACTATTTTATGAATGTAGTTGTATAACTATCGTATGGATAGTATTTAACAAAAGTGGTAGCTGCAGATCACATGACTTGATGTATGAATAAGTAAAAGTATATCTACTAAATTTCCAAGCTGTAAAAGGTTGACTTTTATCTTATAACAACATCAACATCATCACTTGCACCCTAGGTTACTGGTGGATGGTGACTCCTGAACCCGAAACACATGAGCCGCTAGTATTTCATAAAGGTATATTTCTTAAATGCAAGATAATCACTTTCAGTTACTTCAGAAATATCTGGTAAGTATTAATCATAAGTTCAGATCACAACAAAACTGTAAAATAGAGTAATACTAGTACCAGGTGGATGAGCCATGACAAGAATCTTGAACATTAAAATAAAGCTTAAGGTAATTAATGTTAATGTAATTAATTACCTTTTATTAATGTGCATTTCAAACGTCTTAAAGTTTCTCCATTTCTTTCGGGTTTCATTCAATTTTTGGAGTTTCATAAGCCTAAGATTTTCTTCTTGTTTGGTAACTTTAGTTTTAAGCTTCTGCAATACATTTTTCAGTGAAACTATTTTTTTATCTTTGTCATCCATTAATACTGGGTTTATCTGGGATAAAAACACAAACATATGTACTACACCAAAATGTTTTTAATTTAACTCTCCTAAATAAATACTTGTACGGTATAGTACACATTTTCTAGAAATTGGTTTGCTTTAATAGAAGTGTCTTAAACTGTGTAGCGAGACACACACACTGAGGTTTGCAAAGTGAAGATAACTTAAATTCACATTTAATATCAGTAACATAGCTATATTTAAATTTAAGATTTGCTACTTTATTATAGTGCACAAAATATTTTTAATTGGTCTATGAATGGTAAAAAGTAATAATTTATATAATGAAATTAAATTGTGAACATTTTTCACTTCAAGTTGAGTTTAAATAAGTAGCTTAAAGTAATATCTATACAGTAAATATTTCAAGTTGAATTTCTGTAACCTAGGCCTATGCATCCATAAACCATAAATAAGTTTAAACCTAATTCTTTTGAATTAAGCCTACATTTTTTTGTGAACAATTTTATATTCCCAAAAACCTTTGATTTTTAACACCAAAATTTAATTTAGGCTACTTATTTAGTGTCTTGAAAGAAATAGGAAGTATAACCCATAAAGCTTATGTCAAACAAAGAAGTTTTTTTTTCCTATTTAAATTTGAGAATTTATCTTTAATAGGTAGAATGAGACAGTTGGTCTTGGTGTTAAATAATATGTTTGAAAAAATGATTAAATGGCAAAAATTGCCTAAATTTGGTTTTTTATTCAAAGAGTTGTAACCTACTAACTTACTACCAGTATATATTTATTTGATTCTAAAACACAGGTTTTTCAATTAAATGTAACTAAAAATGAGGTCTGTCTTATTCTATTAAACGGTCCTGATCCTTCAATTCCTTCTAACGCTTAGAAGTTTTTTTAAAACATCATAAATAATGTGTATGAAAAATATAACAAACAAAAATATGTATTTTTTTATAATGGGAAATTTGCTTACATTGGGTATATAAGTGGTAAAAAACATGACAGTTCTAGTAATTTGTCAGAGAAAAAAAAACTAAGAATCTCGTCATTGGCTCATACTATCCCAAAAACTGTTTGATACCAATTGTGTCTCACTATCCTACAGCCATGTAAAAATGTTTTTTTAACAATGTATCAAATTATCCGTTCGGGTTATATGCTCGTGTACTAATTATCTGATTGTTTTAGGGATTAAGAATGTTATATTTAGAGGAAGTATACTCGCACTTGCGTGGAGGAAGGATTATAAACCATTCTTGAACAGAAACTCTCAGTACACTTGACCAAGACTCTTAACCTCAATCTTGCCGTCATCGAGAGTATATTGCAAAAGTAGCGCCCTAGACCATAAACACACTGAAGCGGTGTAAAAATTGTTATAATGATGTGGGTGACCTGGTGGTCTAGGGGGTAAGGTGTCAGACTTCTGTGCTGGCGGCCGGGGTTCAATCCTCGGTCCCGGCACAGATTTATCTGATTACCAAACCCCTTCTTTCACCTCTGACAAGACATCTTGTGAATGGGGGGAATGCCAGGCCTCCACCGTGGTTCGGATCCCACGTTAAACTGTAGGTCCTCCTTTCATCTCACAATCACCCTACCATCACACATTAGTGTAATTGCGTATAACCCGAACGGGTAGTAAGACGCGGTGCTAATAATAATAATAATAATAATAATAATAATATGATGTGGTAGTTCATTTTTGTCTTAACTCAAATAATTATAACTAATCACATTACTTTAAAAATTATCTTTCTTAATTCCGTTTAAATTTACCTCCAAATGTATCTATTATACAGCGGACTGAGAAGTTCTACATCCACAATAAACTCTACTTATCTCGGAATAAACTAACTGTTTTTAACCAACATTAGAAAAATTAATAAAGCTAACAATAGAACATAGTTCTAAAAAGAATCATATGTAGAGAACAAGAACAGATATGATTCTAAAATACTTCGTAGATACCAACACACAAAAAGAATAGTGCAAAAAAAGTTATAACCAGATATTATTTTACTAAAAATAAGTAATTAATTGATCAATGCCTTTAAAAATACTTATTAATATAAATAATCATACAAATTTGTACAATTATTTTAATCTTCCGTATGAAAATGTGGTTCTTGCGCAAACTTAATGAAAATATGATATTTAAAAAACATAGCCTTAATTTAAAATTGTCAAGTTTAAGGTGCCACTGTTTCTTTATTTGAATTGCGGCACGAGCACACTTTGTCGGGAAGGTACCTACAATTATACATGGTTGCGTCCACCTCGACGGGTGAATTCTTTAATGCGTCACTCTCGCAACATGCTAGAGTGCTAATGACGAGGATATCGGTGTTCGTATCACAGTTGGGTATACTGAGGGTGATTTTTTTCAAATTAGTTTTATCTTTTTCCTCTATGTAAATGCGTGGATAATTTATCTATATTCAACTTTTCTCATTCGTAACTCACTAGCATAATTAGCACGTATGGGTATAATCTGAATCGATAGTGAGCCCCAATGATAAAAAGATAACAATAAGAACATGGAGGATACGAGGTACAGTATACTGTTCATATAAATACTTTTAAGTAATAATTTTAGAAATATTAACAAAAAAGGTGACCTGGTGGTCCAGGGGTAAGGTGTCAGACTTCTATGCTGGCGGCCGGGGTTCAATCCCAGGTCCCGGCAAAG
>CABFOW010000794.1:156642-206819 GCA_902141385.1 Timema californicum | reverse complement strand
ACCCCCATCCCACCTGTGGAAGTCATCATTACGAGAATAGATGACGACCCCAATTACAGACTCGTTCACAACGCTACCTTGTCTTTTGCGGCTGTTTGGAATGTACCGTTATCAATCATTGATACATTAGCAGCTACCGAGAAAGGAAATCGAAACTAGCAATCCCTCTCCGAGAGTAGAAAATTATCCGAGAGTAGAAAATCATCCGAGAGTAGAAAATCATCCAAGTGAGATTGAACCCATGACCTTCTCCCCGTCATAACTATATGAGTGACACATGCCCTTTCTGGCAAAACCCCCTTCGGTCTACCCGCCCTAGAAAGGAACTATACAGGGTTTGAAACAAACAGAAGGAAGATGTTGGGGCTAAAGTAAATAAAACATAAATTGGTCTCGGGGGATAGATCATTTTACCGGTGATGGTCACCTGTAATAAAAATATTAAATGAATGTTATTTTTCAGAGAACAAAATCAATAATAATATTTCTGACAAATTAATAAGTGTTTTATTCATAAAAAAAACAATAGAATATAGAGTTCTGTCTATGTTTCTCTCTCTGCTAAAAGCAATATTCCATTGTCCGAGTGTCAAATTGCTGAGTTAGAGATTGTCACTCTATCTCTTAGCAAAAAAAATAACAAGTAGCACTAGACCTGGCAATCGTACTATGCTTTTCATGCAAGAGTGGAATAAGTGACGATTTGCGTGAGAAATAATATTAGTAGTTAAAGATCAACAAACTATATATAGCTAGTTGCAGAGGTACTAATTTTAAAGGGTATTGTCTAGAATTAAACAAGTAATAATCAAGTAGGTTTGCGTCCGTCCGCCATTTGCTAAACCAGACTTATTATTATTATTATTAATAATAATAATAATAATTAGCACAGCGTCTTACTACCCGTTCAGGTTATACGCTTTAAATACTAATTACGCTAATGTATTAGGAATTGGGAACGTTGAATTAGAGGAAGTGAACCCGCATTTGCGTGAAGGAAGAGTGGAAAACCATTTAGGAAAAACCACCCCAAGTTCACCCAACCGAGATTCGAACCTCGATCTCCCCGTCCTCATCAGTCGAGCTACAACACGACAAGCGCGTTATCCAACTACGTCAGCGTTTGCTAAACCAGACTTATTCATTCTGCACCATGGGGTGGGGGGGTACCCACAACACCTGTGTACCAGCGTTTGCTATTCATTCGCTGCCAAAGTGTACCCCACATTTGCATGAACAGAGCAGCTATCAGGCACGTCCATACCCGTCGGCTGCTAGAAGATTTATGGCGAATAACATGACTTACAAAGGGCCTTGCGGGGTGACCACCGACCGGTGGCATACCACTCAATGCACTCAACATTTGCGAGAGTGAGAATAAAAGGCCCTGTGGTACCCACAAACCTTGTGTCCCAATACTGAGCTAAAGTGTACTCACAACTGCCTGATCAGAGCGTCTACCCGAACACGTCCATACTCGACGGCTGCTAGAAGATTTATGACGAATAACGGAACTTACAAGTAGAAAAACATCCCTAAATATTAATTAAAACCTATAATATCCGTTTACAGCAAACACACACACACAGAGCCCCCCCATCGTTCTACATGTCTAATATTTATCACCAAAAAAATAAGTAAGTCTGAATAAATTAGATTTACTTAGGTAATGTATCTCAATTTTCCAGAGCTGGAATTGGAAAACGAGTTATGAAAATTTACCCAAAAATAACTTGCTGCGTGATCAAACCCCGACCTTCCCATAACTATTATCAAAATCTGTTTCTAAAATGGAAACTCAAACGTAATTACCTAGTGATTTGGTACACATAGTATTTATAGATCACACAAACTTGACACATTTTATCACCGCGTCTTACTACCCGATCGGATTATGTCCTTAGATACTAATTACGCTAATGTAAGTGGCTGCTAGAAGATTTATGGAGAATAACAGGACTTACATAGTACATAGGGCCTTGCGGGGCGAGCAACGACAGCCTCAATGCACCCAACATTTGCGAGAGTGAGAAAAATAAAAGGAAGAAATTGTACTGGGATTCGGGAAGTTGGATTGGGCAAAAGTGTTGTGATAAATAAAAAAAATCCAGGAACAATATCCTAAAACTGGATTATTAATTCATTGTGATAATTTCTTCACATACCTTTGACTTTTAGTAAAAATAAAAAAATAAATTAATATAATTAGATATATATTTGAGAAAATAAAATTCGAAAACTCACTACTAAAAGAAACCAAAATATGATATAAACACGAGTAGTTTTGACGCCTGATTTGTCTTAAAAGAAAATGTGTGTGATGTTATGTAGAATTACAATTTCATCGTTTCAATGTCATTAGTGAAGCGTTATTCTACTGCGGAGCAGAAAGTTTGTACGTTAATGTTGGACGCAAAAGTATAACTTTATATTATGTTGTTCTCTCCACTGTGTGCCCACAACCCCAAGGGTCATCGGCCGCCTAGTGATGCCTTTGACCATTGACACATAGATACGGGACATTTGACGCAACAATGGATATCTCTGCCCAAATGAGAGAAACAGAATAATAAAATTAGTGATGTTCATTATTTGCGCTGGGGTTGAAATGAGAAAACGTCCAAAGCTATTATTTATGTTCACTCCATCATTGACACCTGGATACGGGAGTCGAACCAGGGACTTGTGACGCAACAATATATGGCTTGTATTTATAAATGTAATTAGCGTCTATCCCTCTAGACGGAGCAGAGGAGAAATACGTCAAGCCTCAGCGAGAGTGTTAGTGCGATTGGAATATAACGGTAAATAGTTCGGGCTCGGGTGTCACACACACACACACACACTTTCTTTTATTATTATAGATTCCTGTTCTATTAATATAAATACACGGATAGCCATGCAGGCAAGAGAAAAAAAGATCGAAACTCACCGAGCTATAGTCCCATTTTCATAGGAACAACTAGAAAAGCCCCCTAGCTCTAATTTCACGTATTCATACGTCAAGACAAGTGATATGCTGCAAGCTATTAATTCATATAAAATACCACCGATACTGTAGTATGTTCTCAAAATAAAAGTTAGGTATGGGCTCAAACTACCTCCCTCAGTACACCCAACCGAGAATCGAACCGCGAGCTCCACCGTCCTCCGTAGTCTAGCTCAACACGGATCGTTTGTGTCTGTATGTGATTTAACAAACTTTTCCTACTAAACAAAAAAAAATATTTGTTGGCTATAAAGAGTAGCGAATTTCGGTAGGGGGCGGTGGAAGTGTGCCACCATTCGTCCGGAAAGAGGTTATGAATACATTAATCCTCTCGGATTCCATATTAAACGGATTACTTTAACAATAATATACATTTGATGCCCAAAATCAATCAGTAGTGACGCAAAGAAAAGTTTTACAAATATAGCTCACGCCACGAAAAGTATACTTGAAATATTTATATATTAAAAAAAATGATAGTTTTAGAATATATATATTTAGAGTATACCTTACGGCTTAGTGGGGGAACAAAGCAGAACACGTGTACTAAGATACATAGGTAATAAAATTATATATGATCCAAAGGTTCCCGGGTTCGATTCTCGTGTCCAGGTGTCATTTTTCAGAATATGATATGTATTAAAATGCTACAAACTCTGTAGCAGAAAATGCAAGACATATAAACATTGTTTTAAATATTTATGATATATATTCATTCTTAGTGGTCCTGCTCTCAATCACTTTGTCATCAATCATCTAGTGACGCCTTAGACCATGCGCTCCTCGATGCAAGTATACAAAATTATATGGCACGAGCTAAAATCGGGAAAGTTTTCAACAACTGTGTTCACCATGATTGAGATCGCTGGAGGAACCATTTATTACAACTGGTAAGAGATAAGATCTTAAAGGGGGGAAAACACTATAAGCCATCCGCAGGGCAGTTATAAATTTGAAAAGACTTTTAGAGTTAATTGACCACCCGTGAAGACTTTGCCCCTTGTCCAATATAATCAAATTTTCATAGTAAGGTACTTTTAAATTGATGGTAAACTAATTCATCTCTGACCAAGGATCCCCAGCTAGATTTCACGTCGTCGGTTTCTATGTTCTTTGTCTAACAATGTCAAGAGATTACAACCCCCTCATCCAAAGGACAGAGTTTTGTGTACAAAAAAATTGTACCTGCAATTGTGTGAAGGACCTTGCTAACAGCCTCAAAGTGCAGCTTATCAGTATTTAGAACTGCGGCTTACTACCCGCCAGAGAGAGACTACCTCCTTATGTCGCAAAGTGATAGTGTACCCGCATTCGTGTGTCATTGTCAAATTAACACGATGGGTGGATCTAACCATCCCCCTGCTAATAGACGCACTGTTATTTCTTACTACCCGTCCTGAACACAAACCGTAGATGACGATGGAGGAAACCGGTCGAATCCCAGCTTCTTCTGTCACCATTTATTTATTTAGTTAACCCGTAGTATCCTATGATATTCTTATTCCTTTATAAACTTATGAGTCATAAACAAATCGGCTGTATATTAAATAATTATTTTCTAAACTACCATCATTAATGACCACCTAATATAATAGTTTAATGTTGAATATAAAAAAGGCAATATGCTATAATATGTTTAGTTACTAACAGTTTTTTAAATTTCAATTGTATCAAGTCGTTTTAAAACAATAAGCATGGCTGAAAATTAATATTACTCCCTCAATGATGAGCCAATTAGTATTTTCCCGAGTATATTGCTATCTAAATTAGAAAGGACGGGTCAATGCTTCTCTAGAGAAAACGGAATTTGCTTCACATAAATATAGGACTGATTTAGAGTAACCCTGTCTTCTTCACGTGAAAATAATAAAAAGTTACGGAACGGTTGATTAATCAATACAGTGGAACATTCAGCAACATCCACATCAGGTATTTCAATTATCATCTTTTACATAACTTAAAAAATGATTGATTTAATTATAAATTGAATGTGTATTTGCCAGGGTTGAATTTGTGACTGTTCTAAAAGCTAACATTTGTTTAATATATTCATAAACCATGTTTGAGTCAACATTTTGGTCTAACCGGCTATCGGACATTATTGGGTTGAGTCAACTATTTAATTTTAAGTTGGCTGTTTATTTTCCAGGGTTAAATTTGTGACTGATATAAACACTTCATTTTTTTAATTCCGTCTATAAATCTATGTGCATTGAATAACGTTTGCTTAATCTATTCATAAACCATCTTTGAGCTAACCGATTATCAGACATTTTCTGACTGATCCAGTTACTATGTGTTCTGGTACTTACTTCTCACTTGATTATAATATGTAAAGGAATTTAGAAAACATTTGAAGTATTCCCTAAATTCAATCTATCCCAAAGCATCTAATTAAAAGTGTCCGGTAACACATCTTACTATTTGTATGATTGATTTACACGGTTAATGAAGGCAGAATTCAAAGAAAATCCATACACACACACACACACACACACGAGCTGTCCAGTTGGCTACACTACCCGTGGCTCAGTGTCACCATTGACAAATAAACCTTCTACTTAATAGTTTGTTGACATGTTTTTGAAACAAAACTAACCTGCTAATGTTAAGAGGGTTTAATCTGTCTGTGAGAAGGGTTGTCCCAGTTCTATACCCTGTTTGACAAATATTCTTCTATGGTCATGGGTTCGAATCAAGAAAACTTTTTTACTGTTATGTGTGCCTAAAATCCGAACTTCTTGTTTAATATCTTGGCTAATTTCTTGATCACACTTTAAATATATATATTCATGAACGATACTTATTATTTCTCTATCATGAGTTTCGGGTTTGATGAAAAAAATCCCGATAGCTATTATGTGTGCCTAAAATCCAAAACTTTCTTAGTGATTGTATTTATAATAGCTGTCTGCTGATTACTAGTCTTTTTTAATCTCTCTTTTGTTTATAAAAACAATTGAAGTAATCTCTAAATTAAATCTAGTCCAAAGCGCATAATTTAAAAAAAAGTATCCGGTAATACGTCTTACTATGTCTATGATTTGACTATTAACAAATATACCTTCTCCCTAAGACATGTTCTTTTAATCAAAACTATCTGAGCGTAAAACCAATGTGTTATCTTTTTCAATTATGAGTTAATATAAATGACAAACAAAAAAATTAGTCGTTATGTGTGCTTAAAATACGAACTTCTTGTTTAATATCTTGGCTAATTTCTTGCTCACACATTAAATATATATTCATGAACGATACTTATTTTTCTCTATCATGAGTCTCGGGTTTGATGGAAAAATCCCAATAACTATTATGTGTGCCTAAAATCCAAACTTTCTTGGTGATCGTATTTATAATAGCTGTCGGCTACTGATTGACACGAAGAAACTTTCTCACTCGTTAATGAATAAGTAAGCTATAAGTTATTTAAATATAAATGGTACGGTGCACAGCAAAAACTTGTCTCTCTCTCACACACACATATATATATTAAAAACTCGTAAGATTTGTGAAATGCGCTAATAGGTATGGGAGTGTTAAACATTACAACAGAAAACTTACAGCCATAGGAATTGTTTGACTTTTAGATTAGCTTACAGATGTTGCGAGGAAAGCCTACTTAAGGGCTTCATAATATTGTTTAGGGATAGTTGGAAACTATCCTAATATTTTCCCCAGATGTGACCGCTCATGATGTTTAAAAGTAGGTCAATATGAATGACGCGCGTTACTATTTGTTTGCGTCCTGTGAATACATAGGTTACAAATAATGAGTTTGTATACAGGAAATTACTTTTGTACTCTGAAGCGCCTCACACATCATTAGCGAAGAAGAGATTCCTAATCGTGGTTCGAACCCGGGTGGGAATTTTTCCGCTCAATGAGGACGGTGATGGGAGATCGTGGTTCTAACCCTTTCAGGTGCAAAGAGGGTGTGTTTTTTTTCCACTCATAAGTAAAAGTTCATAACACTTTAAAAATATTACATTTATTAAAGAGTTAGTAAATTATATGTCTTTAGAAAAAAACTCCAATATAAATGAAATAATATACTCTGTTTAACGAGGGCTGTATTGGTATAGCGCGCACCTTTTAATTCTATTTTATTTTATCGTTTAGATTAGAGAATTTATGTTTGACTCTTGGTATGATAAGATATGCGTTAATACATCTTAGGAATACCTTATATAAATCTAAACATATTTCTTAGAGCCTGATAATATTAGTGTTATCTTATAGGTATTGATAATATTTATCAAACGCGTCCATCATTACGGTAAATAAAGTATTGTGATAAAAATGCGCTTCAGATATTTATCTACAGGGGATTCATCCTCTTATTTTAAAATATTCATTATTTATGTCAGAATGTGGATACACAACGGGGGATTTGCTCCATGCCTCAAGGGATAACCCTGAGAGCATTCTGCTCTTCGGCCCGCCGCCGGTGGCACAGGACTCGCCTCCAACTACCAATGGGCCAGCTCACCAGCGGTGGGGTTGCAGCATATCCGCAGAGGGTCATGACCCTCCATCACCATACTCCTATGTTCACCACCTCTCGCGACGCCGCACTCCCCCCTAATCACCAACAGCACCTGACACCCCCTTCAGCATCAGATTACGCACATTTTCCAGAAACAATTCCCTAAGACGCCCTCCGCAACCGGTAGACAACCAGGACACTATCCTCCAACCACAACCAAGCTATTGGACCCTTTACAAAACACCCCGCTCCATTCTTACTAATAAGGAACCGTCCCAATAGACCTGTGTGCGTCGTCAAACCCATGTCAAGGGAGGTGGTTCCATAGTGGGTATGTGCTATTATGAGTTGACTGCATTTTTTTTTTGTTCTTACCAAAACCTTTTATGATTTATACGTTTTATATTTTTATATATATATATATATCCTTCAATATTAACTACAAACCCTCCAACCGAAGATAGTGTTTCGGATATCGATATAGACGCTGTGATGAGAAAGTGGGTGTCCCGTTATTCCGTCATTGATATATAATAAGTAAACAGTGCACTATGAAATTATTTTAATCTGCCCTTTTCTATTTATTACAAATGTATTAATATTAATATATATCTTATTTGCACGACAAAACCATTTTTAAGAGGGACTGTTTGATTTGGCAATTAATACTATATTTGTTCTTGGGGTAAAACAACTTGTATTGCTAGCTATCTGGTGACTACTTTTTAAATTCGATATTTTACAAAATGGGCCTAACTCTTTGATCCCAAATGACTTCCTTGGTATCGCTGGGACTCTTTTACATTATCAATAATACAGTTTATTTAATTATCTAAAATAAAATAATTTAAGCGTAGTTTACTTGCAACAATATATAGAAAGTTTAATTTTTTTAAATTAACAGGAAAAATATGAATTTTTTGTAAAGAGTTAAATATATTATTATATCATTTTTTTTTTGCGAACATTAAATTTCTTTGTTGTTTAAGTGGCTAATTTGTTTGGTGTAGATGTTATATATTATGTCAACCTATATAGTTTCATATTTAAAATGTAACAAGATATTAATTTAAAATAATTTCAAGATCCTCATAATTGTATTAATTATGAATTTTTTGTAAAAAGTTAAATATATTATTATATCAATTATTTTTTTTGCGAACATTAAATTTCTTTGTTGTATAAGCGGCTCTTTACGTTATTATTGTTATTCAACCAGAGATCCTCAATCACCACACTAAAAAATGAAAATATATTAGAAATAATTACATGAATAATTTTTATAACAATGTTTACATATCTTTGTTAGTATCAATTTCATGGTTTGAGATATATTTGTAAAAAAAATTATTTGTGTAAATAAATATTATAAAAACTGCTATGTTTGTGTTTTAACGTCTACACCCAAATACCTCTCCCTCTTCTATCCTATAAATACAAGTTTATTTGACTCAGAAACTCAGTCTCAAATATTATAGATAAGTTGAAACGTTCAGAATAAAACAATTCAACCCATTTACTTACTCTTTGGGTAGCAATCTGAAGTATACGAAGTGAACATCGTACTTATTAATCGGGTACCTGTAAAATAATATTCATTTTATATATTTTATTAAGTGTTACAAATAATTTGTTTGTTTAATTTAAAACACGACAATTAGACTTATAAATTACGTTATTTAACCAGAGCTTCTCAATCACTGCATTAAAAAAGGGGAATATATTAAAAATAATTACATGAATAATATTTAAAACAATGTTGCCATTTCCTTCAGGTCTTTGATTCTACAGCCAACTTATTTAGGAATTAAAAATAATAACATTTTATTGGCAGTTTTTTTTATTGATAATCAGCAATTGTTTAGTTTAAAACATTCATAATAAACATCAAGCAGCAATATTATTTAGGTCTTGTGACCAATACATAGCAAGAAAAAACATATAAAGGACATCTACCATCTAGAAAATGAGTAGGAGTCACCTCCAAAATAGTTCAAGAGACGTTGAGAGGCGCTAGATCGTATATTGACAATGTCTCCACAGTTTTTACCTGGCAATGTTACTCTTCCAACAAACTCAAGCACAATAACATTAGGTTCTCTTCCGATAGCACAATGTTATAACTTTTGTTTTTCTCTAGTTCGCTTAAGCACTTGACACGATTGTATTCCTCTTTCTCGATCAGGTCTAACGCACTGCATAATACCTCCTCGTCCCAACAGGCATCCTGGTGAGCAGCATTTGGAGGTGTTTGATGACATTGATGTTTGTGCCGAATAAGATTGGAGAGCTTTGCGTAGGATCCATCACAAATGCAGCATTTAAATGGCATAATGTCATTTGGAGATGCAGAAAAAGAAATATTCCTGGGAGAAAAATAAACACTCGCTCTACTCACAAACCCTAACGTTTTTTCAAAATGTCACCGCTAGCTCCGATGAAGCCAACAGAGTTCTACAAACACATGAGCACGTCTAGTTTATTAATTCACTTTTAAACATCACACTTTGTCCTCCGAGATATATTATACAGCGTGCTTTAGATTTAAATCGCTTACAATCCAAATAATAGATTGACTTTGGAAGTAATATGTTACCGAAACTGCCCAGACCGAGTATGTAGTCGTTGGGCTGTTTCACCTATAATTTTAACATTTGAATAATTTTTGTACATTGTTAAATCCTCGAGATTTACGGGTTCTTCGGACTTTACCTACTCCTCCGGTGGTGGTGGGCACGCAGGTGACTCCACTGACTGGTAGACAGACGACTCTGACGGTGGGTACACCGGTGAATCTAACGCCTGGTAGTTAGACGACTCTGGTGGCGGGTACTCGGGTGACTCTGGGGGTGGGTAGGCCTGTGATTCTGGGGACAAGTACGCCTGTGTCTCCGGGGGTGGAGGCGGTGGCGTCGTGAAGGACGGCGGCAGGTGGTGTGGAGTTCAGAAGGGTGGAGGTGGCCGCCTGGGAAACACAGCCACAACGTCCCCCTTGCGTAAATTGTACACTGCGCACGTCATATCACACATATACGTTTCCTCGATTCTCTCGTAGGGTAGTACTTCCATCGCTCTTATCGTGTGACAAGTAGAGTCGCAAAACTCTATGTAGCCTCGCTCCTTTACTTTGTGAATTACATGTCTTTCACTCACCGTCACACTGTGAACATTCTCTACCGTCATATAGGCACGCCTCTCAATCGTATGACCCACAAACATTAAATTAATTTAGCCGGATCTAAGCATGGTGAGTATACCTGAGAGCTAAACGTTCTGTAGGGTACACGATGCACATGTATTAACTGCCCCGCTGCGCGATGTTGTTGTTGTTGTTGTTGTTGTTAACTGCACCGTCTCTTAAACGCGTTCAAAGTTAACAATGGTAAGTGAACCGGGTTTTACTCCGGCGCAGGTAAATACCATTTTTTCTTTATTAAGCTCGCACACGTCTTCATCTGTTATAGAGTACCAAAACGACAGGATAAAAATACACAAAACTCGCCATATAGATAGGCTATTAGGCGTCTCTCGAACTTTGTATTGGCCACTTTTAATTTATCCACCGAGCACTTTTTATCTACGGTTTGATCACACAATTTTACGGTCTGCACTGCGTCAACAATATTTACCAGCTGCTGTAACTTGTCCATCTTGAACCACTCTACAAATGCTTAAAAATAGACAACCAAGTGGGCGCCCCTCTTTATACCCACCCCCTTCGATCGACGTCACATGGTACGAGAAGAAGAACAGGGTCACGATCTATTCTTGTCTCGACTTTTCTTGTCTGCCCACCAACCTGGCGCCAGGGAAAACCCATTGGCTGGGTCAATGACCTCAATATCTATTCTAGTCTCAACTCGTCTTGTTGGGCCGCCATGCTGGCGCCAGGGAAAACCCAGGTTGCCGAGGTCACGATCTATTCTTGTCCTGACTTGCCTTGTCGGGCCGACATACTGGTGCCAGGGAAAACCCATTGCCCTGGTCAATGGCCTCAATTTCTATTCTTGTCTCAAATTGTGTTGTTAGCTCCCCATGCTGGCGCCAGGGAAAACCCCGCTTGCCGAGTTCACAATCTATTCTTGTCCTGAATTGTCTTGTCGACCCACCAGGGTGGCGACACATCCATCTAAGGAGGGGAAGTGAAAGGGTCTCAATGCAGGGGGAACCATTTATCACACTCTACCACCGACAGCCATGGCGTGAGGTTCGTGCTGTTTGTTCCGGGCAGACCAGTAGAGTCTTGTGATGGAGGGGAGCCAATGTTCATTCTACTTAAGACAGCCATAGCGCTAGGTTCGTGCCGAAACGTCACGGCCTGTATGCTCCCCCAAATAAACTACAATGCCCTAATCAATTAATAAAAACTCCAAACCTCAATCATAGCCAATAGTTAACTAACAATAATCAATTAACAATCATTATTAATTAATCATCAAGAACCAACATGTCCGGGATGGTAGGCGAGGGGGTGGTAGGCTAGTGGGTGGTAGGGAGAGTGGTCTGTAGGGGAGGACATTTCGAAGAGGGCAGGAGGAGAGGAGGGGGTCAGGAGGAGGGCGAGGGGNGGGCGGTAGGCGAGGGTTTTAGGGAGAGGGGCTGTAGGGGAGGACATTTCGAAGAAGGAAGGAGGAGAGGAGGGGTCGGAAGGAGGGTGAGGGGAGGGGGGAAACCAACAGCCGAGGCGTAGTCACGTGACCAATTTCAACCAATAGAAAAGTAGGTCAAACTGGAATGCCAGGTCGAGAACACTACTACATTATTTTCGTTATTTTAAGAAATAAATAGCCGAGAGTGGGACGGATATTGTAAATTAAATGTATCTACCCACCAACAATATTTAGCTCACATTTATTCTTCATGTACCATCGTTCCGTAGTCCAAAGGAATAAACTACATAGCAAAGTTGTCTAGTCTTCATGGTCGCTCTATTTGACCAGATACACAACACACCCAACACCACCGGTCCCACACATCCAAACGTCAACAATCTGATGTGACTGCATTCCCAAGGCTCTCCACTAGGAGACACCAGCATCGGACATCCAGGAGAAAGTGACCCTCCTTACACGGAGTGCGGTGAGGATCAATGTTAAACCTTATGGGAGAAAGTGGGCCAGAACTCTTAATTCAACCACTACTCTGATATAAAATTGATTTTCTCGAAATATACTCCTACGATTTTTAATAAACTTTGTATATAATGCACTGTTTACTTACAAACATAATAACAGCTTTCATTTTCCCATGAAAATGATTTTGAGTGTACTTTACAGATGCAGAGTTTTCCGAATTTTATATTATCTCTTCCCGGAGGTCGAATAGTATAAGGCATCATACTTTTGATAGATTGTCCTGCTGATGACGCAGAAATCGGGGTTTGAATCCTGGTTGGGTCTACTGAGGGTGGATTTTCCTGAATGGTTTCCCACTCTCTTTCCATACACATACCGGTAGATTACCTCTAAAATGCTTCCTTCCTCATAGATATGCCATTAAAGTAATTATCATATTAAATGTGTATAACCTGAACAGGCAGTAAGACGTGGTGATAAGAATAAATAATATCCCAGCAACAGTTTTAGTTAAAGAACAACTTATTATTGTAAAATTGTAGTACAATAAAATTATTATAAATAAATATATTATAATTTAAATCAATTTTTATAAAATAATTAGTTTCAGAGCTATAAGCGTAGACTATATATAGGTCTTTGAAATTTAAAATTGCTGTCCGACACCTTAGCTCACTCGGTAGCCAGTTTGTCTACTGAGCTAAGAGTATTGGATTTGAGTCTTGCCATGCCCGAACAATTTACTATTGGTAAAATGTGGGTGTTCTCTTTCATACTGATGAATTAATGGTAGGGGGCTGGATGTTGTGTCTGTCCTAAGTTTAAGTTAGTTTGTTAGTGTGTTGATATAATCCGTCGGTTCAGAAAATGGACGTCAAATACCTCCAATAAAGTAAATGACATAAATGTTACTCTTTACTCGATGTTTCAGTTACAATGTATATTATCTAATTTATGCTCTTTGGTGGAGTGATTCTGCAACAACGTACTGTACAACATTTAGTTTCCCAAATCTTACGAGTTTTTAGTACTTTAAGAAAGAAGATTTTTTTCAGTATGGTGTTCCGAGTATAGATATGCTTATTTTGATAAGTGTTTTTAAACTATTTATGTTACTCTTATAAAGTCGAAAATGACTGAACTCGCTTGAGTATATATAATTAATTTGGACAAAATTTGCTTATAAACTGTGGGCAGGAAGAAGATCACAAACTAAACATGTTTGTGTTCTGGTGTATGTATGTTTGTTTCAAATTTCGTACACACACCGAGACAAGTACGATCCTAGCATAAAGACTCTCCCTGAGAAGTGTTTTTTAAATTGATTGACGTGAATAGATCTAATATCTGTTTGATTCGTTTATCAAACTACCTTTAAATTACACTTTTACAAACTGTAGTTTGATACTTGTAAATATTTTGAAACCCTAAAAACAAAATTACTCAACAATTTAAGGAAGGAATGCCAGGCCTCCACCGTGGTTCGGATTCCACGTTAAACTGTAGGTCCTCCATTTCATCTCACAATCACCCTACCATCACAATCACCCTACCATTACACATTAGCGTAAGTGTGTATAACCCGAACGGGTAGTAAGACGCGGTGCTAATAATAATTTAAGGAAATATTATTAGTGTTATATTTCATTTTAACATTAGCTAATCACCAACTTCAAATACTTAATTTAAATAGGCCTATGTTTAAAGATAATAAACTTTACAAAGAATTATGTTTTTTAATAAATAAAGAAGTGTTTAAACTGTCATTGGTTTTATTTATCATTCTTCCCAAGACACTAAAGGAATTAACTTAGTAAATACTATGGGAACTAAACTCACATGGAAATATAGTCACTTTTTTCACATTTGTTTTGTAGATAATTGTAAAATGTTATTTAATATAGCTTATACTTTGATTGTCTTGAGGTTGAGTATATTCTAATGACAGTCAAAAATGTTGGTAAAACTACTTTGATGTACCTAATGTGATTTAAATGTTTAACTTTTGATATGTATTATAATGTTGGTGCACTCCCTTTAAACAAACCTTCTTAATTTTAAGCTATCATAAGTTAGATCCATTTTTATAATGTGATTGTAAAAATATTTTTTTTTATCTAAAGAAGTTTACATTTAGACCATAATGAATTACTATTAAAACAATTTAAAAGATTTACCGGCATTTTTATTTATTTTAACGATTTCCTTGAATTTACTTTCAATTTGAATTCGATATTGTATTAATTTGATGCAGAGTGTGAAGTGTATGGACCTACAATTCTTCACCGCTCTTAGTTGAGAGCAAATGAAGTATATTTCTTACCACTGCATTTTGCAAACTTGTCAGTAGTATTTGAATGTATTCCACCGAATCACATTTAAGAATGACCAGGGATGGACTGGGCTGCCGGGACACCGGGAACTATCCCGGTGGGTCAGTTTGATTTGGGCTGCCGTCACTACTTTAAACTAAAATAAAGATATCCATTACATTTTTAATTAAATTTTAATCAAGTTTTAAACAAAAGTTCCAATGAGTGGGATGAAGGTGCCCAGGATACTTCATTATTGAAGATACAGTAGCCCCATGGCTTCTTTGGTGATGACTGACAGCTCAAAGCTGACTTCTGACAGTCAAAATTTAGGTATATACCTAAATTATGACTGTCAGAAATGACAGCTGCTGCTGCATGTTTTTTCAGGACATATGGTTCGGCGTAGGGATACGTTATTTGGTCTGGTAACTTTTTAAAACCATCAGCTGTCAGTCAGCACCAAAGAAGCCATGGGGCTACTGTACGCGATGTCACAACAGTAAAACCAAACTGTTGTTTCTTGGCAGTGGCTTTGGGAGAGCTTTAAAGGTGTGTGTTGTGACTGCATTCCCAAGGCTCTCCACTAGGAGACACCAGCATCGGACATCCAGGAGAAAGTGACCCTCCTTACACGGAGTGCAGTGAGGATCAATGTTAAACCTTATGGGAGAAAGTGGGTCATAACTCTTAATTCAACCACTACTTGTCAGTAAACTACCCTTAATATTAGATTGATATGTCTGAAAACTTAAAAAAAAACTCCTCGGTGGACACTTTAGAAAATCCTAGCTACCAAGACTTAGTTCCATTGGTAAAACGGTCCCAGCTTTAGGCCGAGATACAAACAGACATATGGCATCACGAAACCTCCCCTTTTTGGTTTCACGGAGTCATGAAACGTCAAAATTTATCAAAATTTTGAGTTTGATTTTCTTTAACGATCACAATACTTTTCTCGCCGAGGGGTCAAGGGGAAGTAAAAAGACAGAAAGATGTAGCGAAACTATTGAAAAAGATTTTATTCTTTCTATTTCAAAGCAACTAGGTGTACTCATAGTGCTCCTTTTGGACATATTAATTGTATTTATTGCTGGTTATACTGCCATAATTAGGGGTAAATGAATTTAAAATATCCCTTTTCCCCTTTACGACTTTTCTATTGGTTCCCACCCTTTTTTTTAACTTATTGCCCGTTTAACTCTTTTTTAAACTTTTTAATCTATTACCTTCCCCTTTTTTAAATTGATTGGTTCTACTTTTGATCGTTTCTAACGTTTTTAGTGTTTTTACCCTAAATTATTCTACCGGAAAAAACGGGTGCTTCATGCTAGTAGTGTATAAAACAAAAGGAAGTGAGTGTAGGTGTTTATTCAGAAAAATCCAAGCCCTTTCGAGAAAATATGGAAATATGAAATTTTTAAGACCGTTAGAAGACTAGAAAATTCTATGACACTAGAACTTTCAAAATTGGGCTCCAGGAAATGGGAGAGGGAGCTTAAAACCATGAATACGTTTTAACTGAGGTAGAAAATTGAAATTTGGCAAGCAGGTAGAGGGGCGGATCAATATAGTCAAATATGTGATAAAATTTCAAATAAGTAAAAGTTGAATGGGAGCTCTAAATAATTGGGATTGCCATAGTTAGCTTGGTATTGTACAAAGAGGAATTATAGAAACTCTGGCAGCCGAATGTTGAACGTCCTAATTTGATATAGTGCTAATAAGGGATCAACGTGCTAGTAAATTATATATGTGAGATAATTCCACAAAAAAAACTGTATTTAAAACTAGGATCTTCTCGCCCCCCACTCCTCTTCTCCGCGAACCCCTTTCCACTGAAAATAAAATGTTTAGTTCTTGGCGTAATATTTTTTAAGTAAATAAAAAAGGTATACACTTTGGCAAAACAATAACATTCATAAATATCTGTAGTTGTCAACACAATACTGTTATTTTAAATAAATACAAACGCATATGGGCTTGCAAAACGATAAATTAAACATAGTCCATGTGCCAGAAGTCTAATAATAGGAATTTGGGTAAAAATGGGGGAATTGGTGAAACTTCTAGGATATGATTATTGGGTCCCATGGAACATAAAAATAACTAATAGCCATCTGGGAGGCGTAGCTATCAAATATGGCAGCCGTTAAAAATGGCGACCAGAGATCAATTTTCAAAACTTAATATTTCGAGAACGGCTTGGTCGATTTTGATTTTCTTTTAACAACAAATAGTTTTTATATTTTACTTTTTGTAAAGATGGTTTTTCACGCGTATCTTTTTGTTTTCTAAAAAAACTAAGAACACTTTTTTTTGCAATTTTCTATCCTATAATTTGGCCTGTAGCTTAAAAACTGCTCAAAATTTGAAATTGTTTGTCCTGTAATGAAATATTGATTGCTTTATTAGCTTTCTAGCGGTATCATATAAAGAAAGCCCACTTACAATTAAGCATTATTTGATAGTCTCCTTAAAACCTCTGTAACTGCGGGCAGCCTTGTACTTTAATAGCCTAGTCTTACCTAACTTCCAGTAACTTTTTGGGGAAAGATATTTGAGGAATTAAATAAAATTTATAGGACAGAAGCAACGTGTTTTGAGTGTTATTAAATCAAGTTGATTGTCCGTAGATCAAGCTGTCGAAGTTACGGTTAATGGGGGTACGCAGACTGCAGGAGAGACTCTTGGATTTAGTCTCAATAGAGGTGCAGTATCGCTTTCCTCTGTCAATGAAGAATACAGAGCATCAGCTCTGCGAAATTTTCATGATTTTTGTCTTTTCTCAAACATAAATATTATCATCCTGATCTTCAGGTTTCTCGAATTTCAAAATATGATAAAGATGTATCCTCATTGATTGAATTGCTCACTACTGAATGGACAAACCCTTTGGACTACAGCCAAACAGATATAGTAAATTTATCATCGGGAGTGAGAGTACCTAACTTAATAAACGCAAGAGATAAAAGTTAGAAAGCATACATAATCTTCCAGAAGCTTTGTTTGAAAAATGAAGAACATTTCCATGATACTACCAAGAAAACAAACTTGAAAATAGCTACACCAAAAAGGACAATCAAACTTACAACTTCTTATAAGGAGGTGATACTTCAATGTTACAGAAATCTATTTGACACAATTATTTTCATTGTGGCAAGCAAATCACTTGATACGCCGTCCACTGGAACCATTGCTCTAGATTTTGTCAAACTCAGATGGGTCAGTGAGAAAAACAAATAAGGCGTCGTTAGCACACCATATGGAAAACTTAACCACTTTGGTAAGACCAAATAAAGTTAAATCTGCTTGCATTATTGATGCGCTGGGACTGCTTCAAAAGGTACAGTGAGAGTACATGACGTTTGATGAATTGTCACACTCTTTTCTTCTCGCTCTGAACTATGACAGAAAAAGTGAGAGAATATAAATAGTATTTGATGTGTGTCAAAAAGACTATTAAATCAGTTGAGAACTTACAAAGACGATCACAAGAAGGGATACATTTCAATAATATAAGAGGTGGATAGCCACAATATCATTAACTGGAGGAAGCTCCTGACTCCTGAGGAACAGTGAAAGTAAGACCAAACTCTCAATATTTTTGGCAGAAAGTTGGCAGGAGGAAAATAAAAGAAAACCCATTAGTAACAAGGAAATGTTTGTTACACTTGACAAATGTCTCAAGACCACAGCTGTGGACTCGCAACCTATTGAAAACTTTGCTTCTTCACAGGAAGAGGCAGACATTCACATTAAATTAAATGCAAAGCCCACAGATTATTGTTACCCAGTAGGCCTTTGTGTTTCTAATGCTGCAGATGTATTCATTTTTACTATTGGTCTCATAAAGTTTATCAAACCCAAAGTACACCTTGTCAAAGAAGTAAAGAGCTACATGATGATTGTTGATGTTTCTAAGATTGCCATTGCCACCACCTTGGGTCAAGACATTTCTTCAGCTATTATAAGTTTACATAGTTGGTCTGGATGTAACACTGTCCCTGCGTTTTCTGGACAAGGAAAGATAAAATGTTTAAAGAGACTCTTGGAAAACAATGAATATGTTCCTGCTTTCAAGAATTTAGGCTGTGAATGGGTTATCTCAGATGAAATATTTGAGAATATTGAAAGTCTTGCATGTGACATATA
Source organism: Timema californicum (assembly GCA_902141385.1). Lineage (NCBI taxonomy): Eukaryota > Metazoa > Arthropoda > Insecta > Phasmatodea > Timematidae > Timema > Timema californicum. The sequence continues at coordinate 187,802 of CABFOW010000794.1, read as the reverse complement.
TTCCAAACGAACAAGGATTGAAAAGGTAAATGAGATGTGGTACTAGCCTTATTGTGCTAATAAAGGTACAGTATAGTTGTATTGCAAGTACGCTTTGTATGAACACACATTCCGTGCCAATTATTGGGCTGGAGCTTATAGACGTAGACTTAAAACTTTCCGACTAAACCAGATCCCGTTGGACATGGCTGGGTTAAAAAACGATGAGGAAAAAATATGCATACCTTGGATGACTGAAGCTGCTTTATCCGACATTGTATCAAGGTATTTAAGCTGTAATTGTTCAAAACGGAAATGTGAACACCCTATTTGTTCTTACATAGGGACTAAACTTAAAGGCTCTACAAGTCTTAGGTGCAAAGATTGCCAAGAAGCAACAAATACATCAGAGAGCTTTTACTGTGAGCAGAGTGATGATTATGAATAAGATAGTGACTCTTCTGATGTTAGTAATATATAAATTGATATTTATGAAGTAAGTAGAAGTAGATTCAATTACCAAGGTATCAAAATTTTTATGCTAAGTATATTATCATTATTATTATTATTATTATTAGCACCGCGTCTTACTAACCATTCGGGTTATACGCACTTACGCTAATGTGTAATGGTAGGGTGATTGTGAAATGAAATGGAGGACCTACAGTTTAACGTAGAGTCCGAACCACGGCGGAGGCCTGGCATTCCACACATTCACAAGCTGTGATTAATACATATATTGTCAGAGGTGAATGAAGGGTTTAGCAATCAGATAAATCTTTGCGGGGACCGAGGATTGACCCCGGACCCCCAGCACAAAAGTCTGACACCTTACCCCTAGACCACTAGGTCACCCTTAAATATAATAATATTTTTGCACCCACATACCATAACATTGCGAAATTAACATTAAACATAGTATTGTAAGAAATAATTTTAAGAACATTACGAGTATAAAAATTAGCATTAATGGAAATGTGTTAATAACGAAGGAATATGATCCTAAGACATATTTTATGTGCCATCTGTTAGTATAAGTATTATAGCCAAAGGTTAATTTTGGTTTGATTAAACCCTTAGTTAGATGCTTTTAATTTGTGTGTCAAACTTTGTTTTTCTGTTTGGTTAACAAATTCCAAGTTAAACTCCAAAATGTGTATGAAAGACATCTAGTTTTTATATTTTTACCAGTTTCATCCAAACGGTCATTTTCACAAACAAAGTATACCTAACCAAAAATATATAATTATTTGGTTCAGCCTTGACAATTTTGTTTGCCTTCTATTTTAAATGGCCACCATATTAGATATCAAATACTTAGAGATGGCAATCACATGTGTTTCTAACATTTATGACCCATACCTTATATCCTGTAAATTTCATCTATTTCTACAAAAGCTTTATCACATAAATTTACTGGAAGTTAGGTAAGACAAAGATATAAAACTACCTACTGGGTTAGCCGCAATCCCGGTGGTTTTAGGGTGGCTATCCAATTATCTTTAATCCTAAGTGGGGTTTATATAGTAGTTAGAAAGCTAATAAAGCAAGGGATATTTCATTATCGGACAAACAATTAGAAATTTTGAGCAGTTTTCGAGCTACAGGTCAAAATATAGTATATAAAATTTCAAAAAAAAAGTTTTCCTAATTTTTTGAAAAAACAAAAAGAGATACGTGGAAACCAACCTTAACAAAAGAAAGATATAGAAAATCTCTGTCGTTTGAAATAAAACAAAATAGGACGAGCCATTCTAGAAATATTAAGCTTTGAAATTTCACTTTGATCACCATTTTGAATATCCGCCATATTGGATAGCTACGCCTCCCAGATGGTTATAACCTATTTTGGTGTTCCATTGGTTCCAATAATCCTATCCTAAAAGTTTCCCCAATTCCATCAATTTTTACCTACAAAAGTAGCTAGCACAGGACTAAAAGGAGAATAAGTCATAAAAGCAAATCAACAATAAACCATGAAAAATTCTATAGCTCTCTGAATTATTTAATGTTCAAAAAATGTTCTTCACTGGTTAAACTCCCTCTATCATAAGCTCTAAACTTTATTTTACTTTTCCAAGTGACCATACATATATTTGTTTACCTAATGAGTTTATAGTTTTTAAAATAAAATAGTTAATAATGTCTTAGAAAAACAAACTCACACTTTATATTGATAGGCATTATTTATTTGACATCTTTGATAAAAAAAATAGAGGAGAGATGATTTTTCCACTCAAATCTATTGAATGTGTTGATTCATGTAAAGTTATTTCATTAAATCGAGAAAAAAAAATGCAAATTAAAAAATACTCGCACAAATTGTACCGTGGCTAGAAACAAGACCATCACCAAGCACATCATTTTCGCTCACCCTGTTTGACTGCCAAGCCGGGGTCTCGTACGAAGCTGGAAGACACGCCACGGAATGATATTGTTGGCGATCACAACAAAAAAACTCTATCTGGAGGGCTGACGCTAGATGCAATTGTTTCGCCTAGCCTAAAGCAAAGCCGTGTTTAACGCGCATGCACATTCTGATAACGTAGTTGGACCTCTAGTTCTTAGTGTGCTCGTCACCCCCCTTTCATTCTTAGACTCTACGGCGTTGTGCGCAGGCGCCGTGGAAGACATCTGTGAATTGATTGGATATTAGTGACTTCATCATTAGGTCATACCTCCCATCCATTTTCCTCCCACTGTTAAAAACTGAATATAAGCGTGTGCCCAACGATGTTATGTACTCTTCGATGCCATCTAAGTCACAAGGACTCAATAGGATGTAAGTCATTGTAAAGATGGGGATTTATACATAGATTATGTTTATCTACGATAGAGGCTAGGGTTTATTCTACCGTTATTATGTAGCCATCTTATTGGATCGTTTAAATGTTTGTTTATTATGCTAATTTTTAAACATGAATATATATAGGCCTATTATCGTCAGTGTTAGTTTTTGTTGATATTAATATCTTTAACGGATTTGTAATTGAAACTAATTTTGCAGCTATTAATTAACAGTAATGTATTTAAATCTATTGGTGAGCTTTTAGGTCGGGAGTTAGATTGTGGAACTATCAGGACTGTTAAAATAATTTCTTGTATTTGAAGTTAGCGAGCTAATATCTTTAAGCCGAGTTGGAAGTATAGAGTGGAAATTTATTAGTATGTTTTTGTATATTTTGTATATGTTAATTTAACTATGAGGGAGTTGTTAGAGGTTTACTATTTATTAGATATATATATATATATTTGTGTAGGGTTGCTATATTTAATTATGCATTACTTGTTCAGCTTATTTCTGGGTTATCATAAATTATCGATTTGCATTATTCAGGGGCGGCCACTGAATAATGCTAATCGATGAAATCAAAATCTAGTTTTATTATATTCTTTAATATTTCTTAGAATGCGAGCGTCATTAATTTTGTTTTGATTCTCAGATGGTTTATATTAAGATTATAGCCAGTATACCATATTATATATTATATATTTCATTGTTATTTATTTTTCTAATAAACAAGCCGTTGGGCAATATTTGTTACATTCCACGTTTTGTTTATATCAGGATCCTATCAGACTAATACATTTATTCCCGTTACGCATAAATAGACGAGTTCATAAAAGAGCGGTTTGTTGTCCAACTGAGTACAGATCATTAAAGGTCCCTGGTAATTAGCTCTATATTTTGTAACATTGCGACTCGCTCACTGTGGTGGCTTGTTGAAGCGTTGCCGGCGGGGACACAACGCTATCCCCACAGGGAGTTTGGTTGAAAATTAGCACAAATAGCTATTTAGAGTTGGCACTTCAGTAAGGTTTACCCTGCCTCTTATACCGGACACGACACCCTAGATAAGGCCCTGCCCAACGTTCTTTGAATTAATTTGTATTTCAGCGTCTTACCAACTCTTCGGGCAAACCACATTTACTCACGCTAAAATGGTATGGATGATGAAGGTAAAATTTAAGTGAAGTGTACACATATTTGTATAAAGAAACAATAGGAAAACATTTAGAAAAATCACCTCGAATACGACCGGCCGTGATTTGAACCTCAATAACCCGGTTTCCGGTAGACTAGACTAAGTGAGGTCTGTATTTAAGATACGCGCCCACTAGTGCAGCTATAAATGATATTATTTGAGATTATTATTCCTATTATTAAACAATATTTGGTTTTGTGTGTGTGACACTATCTTTATGCTTATACATTCAATCATATAATAATAATAGTAGTTTGGTCAACCTAGGTGGTCTTAAGGTAAAGTGCTCGCCTTAGGATCCATTGTTAGTGGGTTCACACCCAGCCGGGGTTGACGAATTTTCCTAGAGCGATAAAAATCAGTAGCACGTCCCTTCGGATGGGAAGTAATTCCGCCAGTCCCATGTCGATTGTACCATATAAAATAACCCTGGAAGGTATGTGAAAATACCTTATACGGCAAAATTGGTAGGCCCTTCCGTTTTCGCTCATAGAAATTCTTGTGCTCTGATATAATCAATTGGTTCAGAATGTATACGTTAAATACCTCAAATACATAAATAAAACCAGCAGTGTGACCCGTTCTTCGCAAACGTAATACAAATACAAACTATATCAAATTAGGACGTTTAACATACGGTTGCCGATCTCTCTTTTTTAAATTTCTCATAGTATAGTACCAAACTAACTCTAGCTACACCAAACCAATTATTGCCATTAACAAATTAAAATAAGTTAAATATTCTAAACTGTTAGTTTAATATGTATAGTTAATATATTGAACTATTAAAAAGTGAAAACTTATTGGGTTAAGTACAAAAGAACAAGGCCGTTAGCTTGTCCCACGGATAAAGGGAGATAACAAAAACAAGATTTATTAAATCTTCAACACTTCCTCCAAAGCCACAACTGCTAAAGTTCACACTTTGTTGATAGGCGTCTACGTGCAGACACACATTCAGGCACGTAACATCGCGAATCTCTCTCGAGCCAACGGCTTCGTCAATACATTCGCCAGCTGCTTTTATCGATCGATTTGCTCGACATAAATCCGACCATCCACGTAGCACTCAGGTACAAAGTAGTGCTGCACTTATATGTGCTTCAATCTCTTGTAGAACTCGAGATTTTTTGTAAGTTTCACTGCACTTGCGTTGCCCAATCACACCATTGGCATTTCGTCACCTTTAGCTCCAAGTTCACCCAGTAGACGCTTTAGTCACAGTAACTCCTTAGCGCCTTCACTGGCAGCAACAAATTCCACTTCCTTGTCAACAACGCTACCGACCGCTGCAATTGGCTTGACCATGCCACTGCACTGCCTGCATAGATCACCAGGATGCCACTCGTTGACCACCGTGACTTGATGTCACCAGCAAAGTCAGCATCACTGAATACTGCAAGCGCTCGTTTGCTGTTACTTGTCCGATACAGCTATCCGAAGTTGCTCGTTCCTTGCAGATACTTGCAGATGCGTTCGAAATTCATCCAGTCTGCTTCTGCCGATTTTTCTATTGCTTGGACAGCCCGAGATACAGAAAGCGCTATGTCTGGCCGTGTTGCCGTCATCAAGTGCATGAGTCATCCTACCGCCTCACGATATGGAAAATGATCTTCAACCAATTTCTCAATTCTCCCATCACTTCGGTTGCAAGGCATTGCCACTGAGTTTCCCTCATGCATGTTAAAGCGCTCTAGGATTATTTTTGTATAGTCACGCTGGCACACGAATATACCTTCTGAACGTTGTTCTATATGCATGCCCAGAACGTTTTCAAGTGAGCCCATCGTTATCTTGAAGTTTAGACGCAGTTGAACTATGAACGCACCGATTTCATCTTGATCTCTCCCAGCAACCACACCATCATCCACATATATGGCGACAATCAAACTCGTACTGTTGCGTTCACGAACAAATAGACAGGGATCTGCTAAGGTAACTTCTAAACCTTGCTCTTTCATGAAGTTGACAAACCGCTGATTCCTACATCATGGAGCCTGTTTGAAACCGTATAGGCTTCGTTTGAGTTTGCCTACCCAATCGCTGCCATCATTGAATCCTTCCGGTTGACACAACTATACTTCCTCCTGAAGTGTGCCATAAAGGAAATCAGTCTTATCATCGAACTGAAACAGTTGCACTTTATCTACAGTAGCAAATGCAAGCACAGAGTTCATTGTGTCATAGCGCGCTACCGGACTGAAAATCTCACTATAATCAATGCCTTCCTTTTGAGCATATCCCTTAGCTACAAGTCGAAGCCAGAACCTTTGAATTGATACATCGACATTCAGCTTCGTGCGAAGAACCCAGTGATTGTTGATTATATTCGCACCTTTTGGATAATCCACCAGATCCCACGTGTCATTTTCAACCAAGTCATTAATTTCATATTTCATAGCCGTAAGCCAATCCCCTTTCTGCGTCGAATTCATGGCTTTGTTATATGATGCAGGATCTCCACAGTTGTCACCTGCCATGTACTCTGCATAACGTGCGCAATCTCCTGACGTCATCCACATTGGTTGCTTGACCATACGTTTTGCTCGTTGGATTTTCTTTGCCAACTCTTCCTCGAGTAACATTTTATGAAACATTAGAAGGTAGTTTAAAGTAAGGAGTGGTAGTAACTCAACTTAAGACTTAGATAGGAAATACAGGGATAGCTATAATAAAATATATAGATTTCCAACATCTCGTCGGACATGGTTCGCGACAAGATCAGGAATGAAGAGGGTAACTTCAGCTCCATGGTTGCTCTCGCTACTCGCTACGAGATCCCTGGACCAGCCATTGCACCGGCCAATGCCAGAGACAACCCTAATCTCATCAACGCGATTCACCCATATCAACAGAAGAACAAGAAATTCAAGGAAAAGTTCCAATCCAGTCAAGGACCAAAACCTCGGCTCGCATCAGGACCCAATCATCAGGCCCTCTAATTCAGCCACCTCCAGTTGCTGATCGCTCCCTCCCAGCATCTCCAGCTCCGGAGCCCTCCACGGATTCCACTACAGAGGCCCCTCGTCAGTTTACCAGCGTGATGGCTCCAGCTCACACCCCTGTGAAACCTGCTGCAGCGTCTATGAGAGTGTCTGCCCCCCAAGCAGCCTCGTCAAACTCATCGTCCGGGGCCGCCCCAGCAACAAATCGCTCTGGACGTCAGGTCATCAAAACCCAATTCCTGGACTTTGTATATGTTTCGCATTAGTCAGCACTTTGATTGTGTTCTTTTCTCGCTCACTGTACTTGATTGAAATCAAGACTATTAATGGTACCCAAGGACTTGGTGTTACTCTTGTAATCTATATACCAGCGCCGGCAATCAATGATAAGTTAATTATGCGTGGGAGAGTGTTATGTAGTCAGCCAGAAGGCTGTGAGTTTTGTTAATATTTACTCTCGTTTTCATTTCCGTTTCCGGGACTCTCAACCATGTAATGGCGGTGTTGGCTGAAGCATGTTCTAATGGCATATTATATATATTACCATCATGTATGATTCTCTCTCTTACGTACAACTTACTCAGTCCAAAACTATAGTAAGGTTACAACATCAATGAAGTTCAATAAAGTAGTTAAGTGATTTTGTACAACGATTTAGGGAATATAACTGTTTTAATTTTAAGGTTATGTATAAAATATAAGTCATCTTGTTCCAGTCCCATTACTTCTTGTAAAACTCAGTCAATTAGATTGATGCTGGTTTTTAATCATCCGACATGTTTCGGTATATAAATACCATTATCATGGATTCTGTGAAAATGAAATTAAAGAACCATGAAGAAAACCTGAGATTTATGATGTGCAAAATTCTAGATAATTACCGTTATATTAATGAATTTGTAAAAGGCAATTAATAAACAAACAAACTTACCATAGTCGTACGGGACACAAAGTGTTGTTACGACCGAGAGAAGGAAACTAACCAGGGTGTGGTTGAAGAGAAAAGATATGTGGCAGAAACAAAAGACTAATGAAATAACAAGCTCAGCAAGGTAAAGTTGTCATGAGCTTGGTGTACACAGATGGTAGGAAAACTACTATTTAAACAATGAATGTAAAATGATCAATGAAAGCAAGGATAGGTAGAATAATTGGAAGGATTATAAGTGAAGGAGAAGGAACTAATCTTCCTCTGTTGCCAACTCAGAACCATTTTCAGACAACGATGACTCTGACTTTACTTCGACCTTCTGTTGTTCTGAAGTCGCTTCTTCAGCAGCGAAGCTTCTCACAACCATCTCAGCCGAAGAATTTGTGCAAATACGTTCCGGCTTGAAGTAAACGTCATGCGAGTGCACAATCTTCTTACGCGATGATACATAAACCTGGTACCCTCCTTTTCATTCAGGTAGCCAACCATTCGATCAAACATACCCTTGTTGTCAGATTTCTTACGAAACTCTTTTGGAATGTGTACGTAACACTCCATACCGAATGCATGCAGATGATTCAAGTCTTTAATCACTTGACCGTTTCAAAGTTCCATCAGTGATTTATTATTAACTGGTGTTTTACCAGTCCAATTCAATATGTACACCCCTGTTTCACATGATTGTGCCCACATTAATTTATGCAATCCGCTCTTCGAGAGCATTTACCGGGCAACGTCTACAATAGTACGATTTTTACGCTCTGCTGCACCGTTTGGTTCAGGTATGTATGGTGCTGGCAACACAAATGCTATACCACAATCACTGAGAATGTGACGAACTTCTTCACAGTCGAATTCCTTGCCACCATCACACTGGAACATTTTTACTCTGTGACCAGCAGTTGAAGCTTCATTTATAAAAGAGTGCAGGCACTTGGCAACTTCACTCTCACGGCTGAGAAAAAAATTTCAACAATATTTTCTATAATCGTCTTTAAAACACACGGAGTTCATTGCACCCAGAAAACCTTCCACTGACATTGATCCTTTGACATCAGCATTGAGCTGCTTACCAACAAGCTGTGGTCAATTCGATTGGGACTTGAAGGGATTCCAGTGTGCTTTGCACAAAGCACATCCGTCACAGAATCCTCCTGTTTCTGCCGCACTTATCTTAATGTTCTTCTGATCAAGTGCCTTTCGTACATGTCGCTTTTCTTGATGACCGAGTCACCAGTGCCAGAGCTGCGGAGTTTCTGTTTTCATTGCAATCTGATCTCTGCTGGTTTTCACGGAACTACAACGCACATATTCATGATGTACGAGTCCATTGTTCACTCGCCTATTGCTACTTGCCACTTTATAAATACAATAACACCACTCTCTGTCCCCCTCCGTACTGAAAATAAGTGTCTACCTATTTCTGCGACATACCAGACATCTTCCAAATAACCAGGGGTTCATTTTTCATTAACCAGAATCTCGACATTGACACGTCCTGAAACATTGGCTAATATTGTACCTTTATTTGCCTAATATATGTTGACTGGAGGCGAAAACTTCATATACGTAGCAAATTATTGCTGGTTTGTTGTCATGTGATGGGATTCTCCTGAGTCACATACCCATGTACCCGCCTGTCTAATGCCTCTTGTAGCATCATAAAGGGGAGGATGCTCCAACAATACAAAAGGTAATAAAAAAAGGGTACAATAGGAGCGAGTGCTATGGAGTTCAAGGCTTTGAATGTTTTACCCAAAACATTCCAATACCGAAGCTCGCAACTCTCACACCTGTTGCAGAGTTTACCAAAAGGGGCCGTCTACTTCAATAAAGCATTAAGAGACTGCAACCTGCCTATTAGTTCACAATAAACAATAGAAAAATATCAGATCAAATACCTTGGGTATGGAGGGGCATATCTAATTAAAAGAAATAGCATAAGTCATTATAAGTCGATATTTATTATCTATCACTCAATTAGATATTTAACAGTACTATTCAACGTTTACATTGTTATTGTGAAGATATATAAAATATAGATGAAATTCATAAACAACCATGAACATAAGACAATGGCATTACAAAAGAAAAGCTACCAAAACGTAGTTAACCCTAAATCTATTAGTCAGGGCGCCTTTCTTAGTTGCAAAAATAACAACAAGAATAATCTAAATTCAAACATTAAATATTTGCCCTTTTAGAACTGGAATGTTGCAAAATAACAACAAGAATAATCTAAATAAAACATTAAATATTTGACCTTTCAGAACTGGCATGTTGCAAAATAACAACAAGAATAATCTAAATTCAAACATTAAATATTTGACCTTTCAGAACTGGCATGTTGCAAAATAACAACAAGAATAATCGAAATTAAAACATTAAATATTTGACCTTTCAGAGCTGGCATGTTGCAAAATAACAACAAGAATAATCTAAATTCAAACATTAAATATTTGAAATTTCAGAACTGGCATGTTTCAAAATAACAACAAGAATAATCTAATTCAAACATTAAATATTTGCCCTTTTAGAACTGGCATGTTGTAGAATAACAACAAGAAAAATCTAAATTCAAACATTAGTTATTTGCCTTGAACATAATTATCGATACAATCGATTTATAATAACTACTGGCGATAAGATGCCATGACCTCGCAATGAAGCGACCTCTAAAGAACAATAAAGTAAAATCCTAACTGCCAGAATTGTTTTTAAGGTATTTAAATAATAGGCCAAAGATGGAATTTTCAAAAATTTTACAATTAAAAAAGGTTAAATTTGCCGAGAGTGAATTTAGTTCTTACATTTTACGTTGATGAAAGCCGGAGCTTATCCTATCCCTGATACGACTAAGGCCCAATTGTAAAGTTCGTAGGCACAGGCACCAGAATATATACCATAAAGCACAGAAGAGGGGAAGACGGGAAAAAAGGGGGGAATAACATTCGAGATTATAAAGGAACATAACATAGCGCATGCCGATTTAGCTTCGGGAAGGCCCGTGGACGTTCGGGAATCTTCTTGGAGGGGATCTCTTCACTGCGCAAGTCAACTCAACTCAAGGCGTTCGCTGAACTTGCCCCCCCAGTCTTCGCTAACAGTGTACTATTTTCCCGGTTCCGTGAAGGTGCGTCCGGTGGTTTTGTGTCGTTCTTCCACGCAGCCCCAGTCAACAAGCAAACGGGGTAAGTCTTGTCCATTTATGGTTGTTTAGTGTCTTTCATAACCCATCCGATGCTACACTCTGATTGTTGAGAATGCTGCACCCTTGCAGCCCTTTGTAAACTGCGTACCCAACGAGTGCGCTTGTTGTCATCAAGAGACTCCCAAACATTGTGGAATTCCTGGTATTCATACCCAACTGTCGCAAAAAATATTCTTGCAGCAGCTCACCCGATATGTCGTGTAACCCTCGTCGATGAAGTTCTGTATTCATATTTGCAAACAAATTTTCAACCTTTGCAACGTACGACGCAATCTCCATGTCCGGATTAGGCTCAAGCTTGAAAAAATCCGTCATCAGCAGACCTAATCGTTGAATGCTACTCTACTCGCACACGATGACAATCTTGTCTCAGATATCCTTGGCGTTGGTATGCGTCAATTCCAAATTGACAACCGGTTGACTCAATGCACTCGCGATAAGAGCTACCATCCACGCGTTGTATTTCTTATATTCCGTGAAATTTTTTTTTCGTTGTCATGGCAGCTTCCACGAGAACAGGGCATTCTCAGGTTCCGTTTATAATGTAGCAGCACTTTAGTTAGCACTAAATACGCCGACTACATTTACAGGGAAATTAGACATGATAGGTTAACACTTGAATACATAAAATTAAAATGCATGTTGACATAAGAGTTTATTGTAGCAGATAAAACAAACTACAAAGTAGTGACCAAAGCACAATCCATTCTTTCCTATGTTGACCGGCCAAATGGGCCAAAATACTAAGTACAACAATAAGTTTAGTAACTGATACACTCATAGAGTAAACTTGGCGTGAAGAGCCATGGGTTTAATCCCTCATCCAGACTACAAAACTATGATTGTTTTATTAACTATCGCCGCACGTTTAAAATAGGTATAGTTTCACTTTCTAGAGTGAAAGACTAAACTAAGGCTAATTTAAGTCACTCCCCGATTGGGAGACAAAGACTACAAACACGATATAGTTGCAATAGTGAATTTGTTGCAAAAACATCTAAAGCATAATGACTGACCAGCAAGGCATAGCCAGAACCCACACAACAATTAAGACTAAATAACCCTATTTTAAGAGGTGAGAACTCTATGTGCCAGTGAAGCTAGCATTGAAATGTTAACCATCTAGTATTGGTTACATAAGTTACAGAGAACAGTCTATCTGTCCTAGTCATAGAAACATCGGGCTTATATCTTGTATAAAGTGGTCATTCAGGATTCTAGGCTTCTATACAGTAAATGCTGGCTTGTTACTAATTAGTATTGCCAAATATCATGAGTTTAACCACACTCAAACATTGCACAAACTACATATCATATAAAGATTATTAACAATCAGCAAGCTCTCATGCAGCCCCAGAAGGGAGTCAAACATGAACATCTAACAAGGCGTGGCCTGCGCCAGAGGGGCAGCAACAAATAAACAATTTGCGCACCCCAAAACAGGTGAACAATACACATCGGTTCACAAGAACAACTAACAATTACCTAACTAGGTCTCAATAACCAACCTTGAACAACCTAAATTCCTCCTTTCCTATCAGAAGACACTGCAGACTGGAAACTGGTCATACAGGCCAGGGAGTGAGACACACTCCAATGAAACTACTGGTCTAAAGGACGGAGTAGAAAGAACAAAAGATATAAAAGATACCTCTTGACATGGTCAACATGGCTTTGACTATCAAAACCTAACCTAATTATACATAATATAGTCGACAAACTTTATAGTGACAACCACTCTTAACTTTTAAGAATAATCCTAACTGAATTACATGACTCTGAACGTAAAGCCTCCGGCCCCTTCTAATGTAAATAAAGCTTTATAGTTTACGACATGTTTTCCCGTCTGTCCAGTGAGTCTGACGGCACCTTCATCGGGACCCCAATATCTTCTAGGTTACTGTACTGTTGAACTTAGACGAGAGACGTCAGTCCTCAAATACAAGATTGGAACTTTGTTTGGGCTCAGTGGAACCAGGCGTTTTGTACAAGTTGAACTGACGAACCAGGGGCGTGGGTGTGTGTGTTAGACACACTTCTCGACGTTTTGTAGAACACATAGGTGCCTGGTAATTATGTACACACCCTTGCTAGCCATGTTCAAATCCGCTCAGTACACTTGGTGGTCCAGTTGAGAACGGAGTTGAATGGAGGCCAGTGCGTGCAACTCTTCCCATGGAGTCATTCTCACCAGACAATGTTACCGATGCATGGTATGTAACAAATTATGCTATAACATTTATATATATAATTATATATCCTTATATATTTAATTATGGGAAGTCAATTTCTCTAGCTGGTGTAGTTTGTACGGGCAAGGACTGCTGAGCCCGCTACAATAATAGTAGCCATTTCGTACTGTTCAAAGTGCATATTTAATTGACACTTCCACTTGACCCAATTAGAGGCGCCAAAAAGTTTATGGATCTTTATTTTAGCATCCGTCGCCATTACGATTGCTAGAAAAAATTAGATTACACACACGTCTGAAAACTGAGTAGGCCAATCTTTTAGCACTTACGACGTCTAGCTCAAAAAGAATGACAGAAATAAAATAAGTTTTAAACTGCAATGTGAATTACCGTACGACGTACTGATGATCGCATTAACACACACAAAAAAGTCCACCTAAAAGCTTCCTTTGTTTGACCGGGCAAACAAAGCCACACAAATAAAAACCAGTCAACTTGCACTTTCACAACCAGATTTTACCACAAATCCACACCAACAGGATCTGGGCCCATAGCCTGTTGATTATATATATGGCTATGCTATGGCTAGGCTATGGGTCCAGATCATGCTGGTGTAGATTTGTGGTAAAATTTGGTTGTGAAAGTATATATATATATATATATAATCTGGTTGTGAAAGTATATATATATGTGTATATATATATATATATATAAAATCTGGTTGTGAAAATATATATATATTTAAGTTATTGAGTTAAGTACAAAAGAACACCGTTATTTTGTCTCTCAGATAAAGCGAGATAACAAAAAGAAGACTTAGTGAACATATGCTAGCAATTGATGGCAGCACCATGCAGTGTGCTTATCATTTCAACAAAAACTAAATATTACTTAATACATAAAATGAGTGCACAAACTAATGAAATTATTTGTAATTGATACTAAAATCTTTAACTTAGCAATATTATTGATATTGTCACTGTTACAGAAAATTTTTGTGGAAAAAAATAGTATTATAGATTACCAAAGAGAATAAATTAAATAATATTATTTGTTAAAGAAAAATATTGAATAATGGGCAAAGAGCATCACGGCTCCCCGATGTATATCACCAGGAATTTTAATTTTTAAGTTGCTCCTAGATAGTTGCTAGTTTATACTTGGAGTTTAGTTTTGTAATCGCCAGGCTAATGGATCATTTTTAAAATATGATTTAGCTTTTTCATGCGTTTATTTTCAGACATTTTTCATCTGCTTACATGAAATTAAAATTTTCTACAAGTTCTAGAAGTTATTAGTTTTTATAAAACATTTTATAGCACCCTAATTTTAAATTCTAAGCTTTCCACCTCTTATGGTTATGTATGGTTGACATTTTAACAATTTGACAAATTTAAATTTCCCTGTTTGTAAAAAGGTAGATTTTCTAATAATTTTGATAAGATCTCATTCAAGCTACTACACCTCCCCCCTTATCACCCCTCCCCACAGACATATTTTCAGTTATCACCTTCCAATTTTGAAATCTAAGACTTTTTGCCTATCTGATACGGCTTTATTACTTCATTGCAAAATTTCAGTTTTCAACCACACCGAAAAGTAATTTTTTGGATTTGTTGTCTCATTTCCAAGCTCTTTCATTTATTAGTTTCAATTTTGAGCTCCCATATGTTCAGATATTTGGATATCCAAATGGTTTATTGACTTAAATGCAATTTCCAATCCCCCCCGCCCCCATTTCTAAAAACGCATTCGAGAAATATAAAATATCTAACAATCATTTGGCGTAGCCCTTCTAAATTTTTGCAAAAAAACTATTTTCTATCTCATCTCAAAGTTTTATTTTATCTTTACATATATAAATTCCAATCCTCTCTCCCCTCATCCTCCTGCGTTATTTTCTAAAATCTCAATTAAAATTTCAGAATTGTATTGTTATTTGAAGGGGTCTCTTTAGCTGCTCACCAAATTTCAGTTTTCTACCACACACAAAAGTAGTTTTTTCTATTAGTTTTTTAAATTCTACGCTTCCCCCCACCCCAATTGATTCACTTCCCAAATACATTTTTAGAAAATTAAG
This sequence comes from Timema californicum, assembly GCA_902141385.1. Lineage (NCBI taxonomy): Eukaryota > Metazoa > Arthropoda > Insecta > Phasmatodea > Timematidae > Timema > Timema californicum. The sequence continues at coordinate 172,478 of CABFOW010000794.1, read as the reverse complement.
AATGATTTTATGATCTTTAGCTGTCGCTTTTACCTGCCCAGCAAATCTATAATTTTCTATAAAACCAACAAAAAAAACTTCTGTTTACATGCTCCTCCCCCCCATTTACAGAAATATCATTTTAAAATATAATTTTTATGACTTTTATAGTTATTTAGCGTGGGTTCTTTTCCTGCCTGTTGAATTTCAATTTTTCACAACACTGAAAAGTAATTGTTTCTATCCGTTTTGGAAATATTGAACTCTCCTGTTACCCCTTTCTCCAAACCCCTTTTAAAAACTAAATATAACAATATCAATTTGGTCTTCTGGAGATGTCTCTCTACCTATCTACTAAATTTTAATTTTTAGCATATCTGATTTTTTTTTTTCTTATTTAGACCCCGAGAACTCATTTTGAAATTTAATTTTTAAGATTTTTCTCGTTGAAAGGGGCACGCCCCTTACTTTCGTGCCAGAAGTGGGTTTAATCTAGAAATGGGTTTTCTTTTCCGGATTTATTTTCTTCCACGTCTCATTATCAGGAAATTCTTGGGCCTGGGGCCACTTGAAAAAAGTGGAGTCCCTCAACATTTTTTTTACAACTTGTTCGGGCTGTACATACTTTTTTTTAGACTTTTAATTGTAAGAGTCCAAACAATCTTTAACCTGGGTGCACAATAAAACTAATAATTCTAATATTCTAACATAAAATAAACAGTAGTCAAAATATATTTGTTGAAAGCTTGGTTTGGATATCCCGTTATATTAGTTTTATTTACCCACTTTAGTGGTCAAACGGTCAACGATCAGGCAATCACCTGAGCTGTCAATGACGGGGAAATCTGGGTTGGAACTTGGAATCCCATTTAAAATAAAATATTTGTAGTAAAAGTTTGTACGTGGTAATAAAGGGATATCTTCAAGCGTTGGGTCAAGGGCCATGACCCCCATGAACTCCCCCATTATCCGGCCCGGTTTATTATATATCTGGGCTATACACACTTTAATTAAAATAACGGGGTATGGCTAAGGAAGATACTTATATTCCGGTATTTAAAAGAATTATATCCGTCAAGTAAAACTCTCTTTAATATAGGTAATTACTATTGTAGTGAATTCGGAAACCATTTTCTTACGAAGCTAATAGTTTCTGCTCTGTATGAAATAAACGAGCAATATTTCTAATGCAAAGTAAAAAACTAACTATTAGGAGTGATGGTGTGTTTAATGTTTGCTAATCTAAATGCCTGTTTCATACTGGATGTAAATCAAATTAAAATTCTAACACTTTACTATCGTTTATTTGTTTTTCTGCCCTAAAACTTTCTTTTCTTAACTTTAGAGAGTCGCTGTTTATAATTCCCCATGGACATTCTTTATTTAAATGAAAGGTACAAGATCACTTCACATATAAACAAACTAGATTTATTAATGCAAATTGTTAAAATTATTTGAAACTATCAGAAATATATCATACACTATATATACTAGATTGGGTTGTTTAGTTTTTATTTGCATAATTTTGTTTGATCTATGTGACTGAAAGCACTGTCCAAGAAAACTCGTTGTAATGAATTAGAAAACATTAAGGAAGAATATTGACTACTCACAACAATTTTGTCCCAGTTGTTTAGTAATTAGGCCGGATCGGGATATAAAAGCTTTTTATTTATTGCTATCGAGGCTAACACATTACCATCTATTTCAGAGGCAGTTACTCTGCCCATCGCTGGACCATACGGATTGGAACTTCTGATCACCAGTGATATTTGTACTAGAGGGCAACCACCATGCCCAGGGTACCGGGTTCGGGTCTATAGGGGGACACGAGCCGTGACAATTGATCCAGCAGTTTAAGTTCACGACTAAACCAGTTCTTTCACTAGGACATACATCCAAGTTCTTATATTTATTTTATAACACCTTTAACAACACAGTTTTTATTAACTCTTAGTCCTACTATTAAAAAAAACTAAGTCGACAAGCTATCCTGACAGATCCGGCCCACGGAAGGGGGGTAGGCGACATAAAAGAAATACAAACATGGACTAAATATTTAAAGTGAGTGGATAATAAATAATATTACTTGAAATATGACATTTTTAGAGCAAAAAAACAACAACATTAGTACTATTTTCACTGAAAAATAGATATTCGCTAAACAGTTTTTGACATCAGTCATAACAAACCCTAGTAGTACTACTAGATAAGTTATCGCTCACCGAGCAGTGGAGGAAATGACTTCAATAGACACAACACAACCAGGTGGTAGACTCAAATTAAAAATCAACGTTATTCTGGTTTTAAAAATACTTCACTTGATATGCTGTTTCAGATAACTGATTCAAGATTAACTTCATGTCGGGAGAGGACCCTAAGAGAGCGCTGAGTTTACAATTCAAGCTCGTCGACAGAACCGCTGCGAAGGGAGGAACGTCAGAACCTCTGGAACCTCCACGAGAACCACCTAGTGAAGTTGAATCACTACTAACGGAAGACATCGAATCAACAGCATCAACATCCGGAACTCCAGACAAAACGGACAGCAAGGCTAGATATAGTTTTGACACAATAGAAACAACACCGGACGTGCTCGCCAAACCCGACTTCGGCTACGTTACTCGCCTCGCCAGCCAAGCCCCACGTGAAACATACGCACGAAGACGGCCGAAAGAAATGACGACTCAGAACCCGGACCTAGAATACCAGCTACAAGTACTCCAAGAATCCATGGACACAATGCAAGCGAGATTTCAGCAGATTCAAGACAGATTTGGATCAACCCATCCGGGTGCACAGATCACTGGTGCTGGGGGTCAGCCTCCTTCTACAAGTCTACTCCCACTGACGTGGGATGCTACATCGAGGGGAAACGCGTGGGTCTCCCTGGAACCCATGAACACTCCGCGTCTTGCCACCACAGAAGAGCAAGCCCTACACCTGGCGTTAGCAGCGAAGGCCAAATCTTTCGAACTCCAGCCCGGAAGAGACGCCCATGAGCTAAAATTCTTGCTAGGAGTAATAGCATACTACGACCATCTACCAGTGGGAACACGACAAAAAGTCCTGCACCACCTGAACATGTTGCTCATAGCAGTGACAAAGTCGTGGAGTGAGGCCATCAACACCGTGGGGGACGCAGCATCGGCAGCCATATATCCCCCAGGATACCAACCAGCCGCTCCACCGCAGGTGATCTACAGAGACAGACCACCCGCCAGAGCCCCAAGAGGAAGGGGCACGGGGAAGCAGAGGAAAATAACCAGGTGGCGCCACAGGATACATCTGCAGCTGAGAACTCCATGGGTATTGGAAAGGTATCCATCTAATAAGGAACGCTTAGCTATTAAAAATCGGTATAACCTATATAATTAAATACTCTGTAACCTTTAAAAATTCCTCAATAAAGAAATGGGCCCTAAATTAAGACCGGGTCTCCCTTCGTTCTTCGGCTAGTCCTGCGAACCTTCCTCGCCTTTGTACCAACGCTTCAGTTGAGTATAAAAGCGAGGGAGACCACCGATCGGGACTTCAGTCGGAGCAGTGGAAAGAACCCAACAACACCAGCCACAGGTTTAACCGTGCAGTGATGACCAAGATAGCAAAGAGACCTCCGTCTGTGGAGCCTATCAACAGGGCCTACGGGGAAGCAGGCCTACCTCCACCATTTGTAAACGAGGACATGTGGGTATGGCTACTAGAAGACCCAGCGTTCCAAGAATGGCCACCAGAAGTCTTTGACCAGGCCTTCGACATTTCAGAGGAGCCCCAAGAAGAGGTGGAAATCTTGTACCTCAACCAGCTACCCACAGTAGAAGAACTGGAGAAATGGATATAAGATGCAAACAATACACCACCTAGACCACCACAAATAGAAGCGGACACCCTCGCTCAACTTGTGGAAGAACTAGGTATCAATGTAATAGAAGACGAAGAAATAACACCACCTGAAATACCACGGACATTGGACGAAGCCAGGGACTCGGGGGACCCTCAAGATGTAATGGACGACGGCCCAGGAGACGAAGCCAACGCGTCACCAGGTCCATTCATAAGACACCCCGGTGTCCCTCTCACGTGGGAACCAGACGAGCCCAGGACAGCCAAAATAACCGAGACTGCCACTACGACTCCGTGTGGGTGTAACCATTGATCCCGAAGAAGATAAGGAACAGGACTTTATTCAGAAACCTTAAAGGAGGGGTAGTTCTACCAAGACGGGCAGAAGCGCCACACAACTTTCAGAAGACAAGGACCTCACCCATGATGCTGACTGTAATCCGAGACTGGATCAGAACAGGACTACTGGTAGAGGAGCCATTTACTGACGCGTTCCCGTTATTCCTCATACCCAAAAGGAATGGCGGAATACGTGTCATACACAACTTCTCTGCCTGGACCGACTACATCAACGCACCCCACTTCCGCTGAAGCAGCGCTGCGAGAAATACCCCAAGAACACTACCTGATCAAGACAGATCTCAAAACCGGTCTCTATCATCTGCAGCTATCGGCCGACTCCAAGAGATTTGCAGGCGTCTACTACGCGGGAACAAAATATTGCTTCACGATACTACCTATGGGGCATGCCCTTGCCCCATACAAACTCCAACAGACAATGACTGAGACGACACAAGCAATTGAAGAATGGATTCCACGTGTACAGGACATTGTATACCTGGATGATCTTTTGTTCCACGCGGCCGATCCAGAACTCCTAAAGCAGGTACCAGCAATGCTCGTCGAGAAGGGCCTTACGTTGAATGAAGAGAAATCTGAACTAGACCCTACCACACAACTAGAATATCTGGGCTAATATAGTGGTTTTATTTAAATATTACCTTTGTTTAAGTTGTTTTAAAAATATAGTTTTTCAATCCTAAATTATTCAGGAAATAGCCAAAGATACAATCTTTTTAAAAACAGAGACACCAAAATTTTTGAAAAAAAAATATATATTTTGGAGGTAATCATGAAAGCTAGATCATAAGAATTATTTTAAAAAGTTGAAATTCAATAATATATATTTTTTTATGGTTGGATTTACAACTGCCAAATTAATTTTCTTGAAACAAACAACACTTCTTTCAATAGGATAAAAATTACAAAGTTATTAAATAATAACTACTATAAGATTTAAGGATGTTAGTAGTATGTATACGTTTTGTTAGAATTTTGTGGGAGCTCCCCCTTAAAACTTCTTTGTGCGTGTTAATTTTGTCAATACACCGTATTATTTTGAGCATATTCAATTTTTAAAATGTATTGTGGACAGACCCGCCACGTGTGAAGTCAGTGCCCTGGGCGGTTTTGAAAGAAACGGCCCCCCTCTCCCCTCACACCATCTCGTATTTACACCATAATTCCAAGGTTCATTGTTATGGAGAAAATAACAAGTGATTCAAACTTTATTGTGCAGACAAACACCAATTGAAAAACACTTTTTAGATCATATAAAAGTTATGCTTCTCACTTTTTAATTATGTTTTAGCTCAAATAGTCATCATTAATTGATAACAACAGATACCTGTCAGCTGATATCATGGCTGATAGGCCCAGCCCAGGAGTACATCTAAATTCTTATTGTTGAGTAACAGAGTTAAATAAATATATTTGAGTATAAATACGGTATTTTATTCACACAATTCCAAAAAACAAAATTAATACATCATACGAGTAAATGGTTGTAGTTGTGAAATGTCTAGAATATTACTACGTATTCATTCACTAGTCACTCTGATAAATTATAATTAATACAATCAAAATATTTATATGTCAAAAAACAAAATGTGGACAAAATTAATACCACACATAAAGGCGCGAACAATAATTGTAATTTCCTATAGGTCTAATGGAAGTTTACGGGCCTTATCATTTTTAAAAGATGAGATGACTTTCTGAAAGTTCAGCTTTCTGGCTACTTCAATGACTTTGGAGAGTATCGTAAGTGTGACGAGCCGTTCTTGTGTCATAGTCGAACGGAAATACGATTTAATAAGCTTCAACTTGCTGAAGCTTCGCTCGCCACTAGCAACCGTTACCGGGATCGTCAATAGGATACGAAGACTGATCCAGAGATTGTTGAATAGTTCCTTCCGGTCAGTGTCCTTGATTTGTCTCAGAGCTTGGACATGAGTTAATTTATTCTCCATTATCTCATCAAGAATTGATTCAACATGACGCAATTCCTTAAATAATATTTTGTATTGATATCCGATTTGCCTTCATTTGTGAGATGATCTTACAGTTTATTGCAGCATTTCTTTAGTTGAGCTTTGTCAGGGAGAGCGTTTAAATTGTAAAGAAAACCCTATTTCAAGTGATGGTTGTTGAACTGTTAAAATCGCTTATTCAGGGACACACTATTTATAGTGTCAATTAAAGGGTTAAACACAACTCTTTTAAAATCTTCTTAAGGTGGTACATGGTAGTCATCACAACTTTCATAAGAAAATTGTTGTTTCTTCGGGAGGCGTTGTTTGCATGTAAATATGGGTTTAATCTCCAGTTAACCAGAAATTTCCTTAGCTTTTGCGAGGGAATCATTGAATCCATTCTCCCAAAATGTTTGAACAAAATTAATACTTTTTTTTAGTTGGTTCATCGCTAGTGAAATGTCTGTAATTTTTCCTTGAAGGGTTTTGCTTACCAGATTCACCTCACATTGTAGCTTATGCCAAGCTATCAAGCACACGATGGATGAAATATCCTCCATGTGTGTAAGGAGAGATTCTACTTCAGAGGTGAGTGATGGATTATCTACGCTCTCCTCCAACTGTATTAATGAATTTTGAACTTCAACATACTGGTAGCAAACAGCTTGCACAGAATATATGCATGTTTACCAACGAGTCTTGCATAGGTAGGTACTTGCTTTACAGTAAGGATCTTTGCGTAATCACTAATAAGTAATAACACACCACCGCTTCACTGATTCCACAAAGATGGTATATAAGCATGAACGACACTGAAAAGTGACGTAGATTTAAATGATGATTTAGCCCAGTCAGCCACAACCAGGTTCAGATTACGATAGTCACAAGGAATGAAAACATCTTGAGGGTGTTGTTCTAGTATGCGTACCTGAACGCCTTTGTGGATCAATGCAGTATTTGCACGGTTGTCATATTCCTGGCCTGTGGAGTCATTCATGTGCAAGGCACAAGCAGGAAACTGGCTATATAGCAAATTAGTGAGCGCTTCGTCTGTGGTTTCTTTGGCAATGCTGTAACCAATGAAGCTTTCTTCAATTGATATATAGCCGTCAATATCTTGGTATTCACATTAGACTAAACACTCGTCATCCGAGAATGCAAGTGTTCTGTGTCAAATGTTTCACTTTTGTGTAAAAGAGCACCGAAGTTTGACCTTGTGTATAAAACCAATGTTACTAGATGAAAACTTGAGCTTATATTTTCTTAAATAATTATATAGCAGTCTTAATTTCTTCGCAGGTGAATCATGCGCATTCTAAATAAACGTAAACACCAAATATCTCAAATTTAACAATTTTGAAGATAGAACACTTGCATTCTTGGGTGACGTATTGTCAAGATAGATAGAAGATCAAGGGTCATCACGAGGCTTACGACTCACGGGATGTTAGCCGAACGAGTTCATGTCGTAGCGGTGCCACCCATCTACAACGGCTACTCTGATCACTTTTCTGATTTAATTCCACTGATATTTTATAATACAACTTATTACACAATTTTATTTTCAATTTCTACAAGACCTATTTTAAAAATTTGGCAACACTATCCATTGTAATTTAAAATAATGCCTTAGTAATATATTTAATCTTTACATTTTTAAAACGATTTACTAATACAAATGGGTATGAGGTGCGCGGTGCGCCTATCTTTTAATAAAAACAAACTCTCCTTTGAAAGCAAGAAATAGTATTTTTACTACCTTTAAATGAATTAAAACTAAATTAATCTTGTTGAGACATTATGGCGATGAATCTCGTCTTAACGCTCCACGTGGCTTCATTTAGCCCTGAATTACTATGCGAGCTTGATTTTATGACCTCCTTAGAAACCTGTCCTAGCGCTAGGGTGCTTAACTTTTGTTTTGTTGGTTAAAACCTTTAATCTTATCTTTGCGTAAGACACCGCTAACTTTATGTTTGGTTAGTATATTTACAAATATTTTTTTTTTAAAGTGTTCTAGTAAACAAAATAATATGAACTGATATTTTATTTTATGATCTAAAACATTCAGCCCCAAACTGTTAATTTCTTAAGCAACACAGGTTTGTTTCCAAACTAACTATTTATTAATATGTTCAAGCCTAAATTCTCTTGAATGTAAACATGAAACATTTCTTATGGATATTTAGAAATAAGCTTCCTACATAAAGGCTCTTAATCTCTTGTAGCATTGGTGATCAATGCCTTTAGTAATTTGGATTCTAAAGTAATTTGTTTTCCTATCATGTGGAGTATAATAACGATTTTTAACTTTTTTCTGTTAACACTTGAGGCCCAGACACAGACTCCGTGTCCGTGGTCCGTGGTCCGTGGTCCGTAGTCCGTGCTCCGTAAGAAATTAATGCTACAATATTAGATTGTACTGGCCACAGAGTCCTTATCCGTAAGTCCTTACTCCGTAGAAGTTGGCTAACTTTAACTTTCTATGGACTTGTTTATACGGACTACCAATCACAGCCGATTAAATATTCGCATGCGCTTTGAAATAAAGAAAGAATAGCAGTGATAGAATCCGCCCCTAGGGAAACATATACAAAATGAAATGATTGCTACACGCGGACCTGTTTCAGAAACATTTTTCTAAAAATCTAAACACCCGGGGAAGAGCAGCTTCTAGGAAAGTGTTTTCTGAGAAATACCCAAGTTCTTAGAAATATTAGCTTTGCTTTTGTAGGTTCAACACCCCTATTTGGTTTATTCTCTATTTACTAGCTTCATTTATTTTTTTGTAATTGATAAATTATGGATACTAGTGATTTTCCATCCAAAATATTAGTTAGCCTACATCTGTTTAGCATTTTCAGGCTATTACAAACACTTATTATTTTAAGTTTGATAGTTAGAATAAAGTTATAAATATATTTCTTGTGATCTTAACCCATATTTTAATATAAATACTGGAAGTTTTCTCAACAAAGTTGTTTTTGGTTTCTTTTTCTTTGATCAGCTGACTCCTGACTGCTTGACGCATGCTCCGTGCTGTAGACTATTTTCTTTCAAATTTTTTGATTGGATGAAGTCTCTTACTATCTCATTGGTTGAAACGGTCACGTGATTACGGATACTGAGACTGTAATCACGAGTAGAATTTCTTATGGACCAGGAGCACGGAGTAAGGACCACGGACCTACGGATACGGAGTCTGTGTCTGGGCCTTTAGACTGACACATCATTAGCCTGGTGTTTTGATCAAAATGTTTTTAGTACCCATGTGCTACAAAGAAGGGCATACCTATATTATTAACTACTAAGCCTATCTGTAAAGTACATTAATAAAACAAATAGATCTATATAGGTTCAATCATCAAGCCTAAGAGTAGACTAAAAGTAAACCTACATATATTATTCTTTTTTTCCAAGCCTTTGGCACAAACGACTTCTTTAAAACAAACGGGCACTACGCTATATCCTTCCAATTTAGTCATTTTTTTCTTAAACTAGCCAAAATATTGATATCAACTGTACATTTGTCCATAGTCCTACAGATAATAAACAATAAACACGTTAAATTGATTTGAAAAAAAACAAAATAAAAAACAAACAAAAACACACAGGCCTAATTATGTAAGAAAATATTTCACTCACCTAAGCAATGGGGTATCTTTCGGCCATTCTAGAACAAGTTGGACAAACTAAACCCCAAACAGAATTTACCCTCTTTACAAAGGCGTAAAAATGGTCTTCAATGACCACTATTAACTTTATTTCAATGTAAATTTAACTTCTATAATTGGTTACCTAACTATTTCCCTTGGCTCATGGTAAAACACGTCTTCTTCAAGCGATTTGACTAAATGTAGCTGATCACGAGTAGCCATAATCAGAATCATCTTAAGGTGAAAGTTGCTCATGGGCAAATGCTGACTAGGTGCCCCCTATTCCCCCTACTATTTTACCAACATTCACATGTATCCCACACAGATTCCATACCTTCCTGCTTCCATCCCAGTTATTGCTTTATGCTACTATGTAAAGTAAAAAAGTATTATTAATAAACAAAAAGATTTGGGATAACTTATCAAACCAATGAAGAATCTCAAATGATTGAATTCAGACCAAATTTGCTTCTACTTGTGAAGCACATCAGGTAATCATGAAAATGTAAATAACTTTTTAAATAGGTAGTAGTAAAAATTTTAGTTAAAAGAAAAACCACACCAAGAACAAGCAATCTTTAGTCATTGATCATTACACTCAGTACCTATATGTATAAAATAATCTTATATTTATTTACAAGTCAACTTTTCACGATTTTACTGCAGCAAAATTGTGGATTAAACTGTAAAACAAAATGACATCCAGCAATTCAACATTTATACTGAAAGAAGCCATCCCCAAAAGTCTCTCTTCACTGGTTGAGTTTTCTAAGGAGTTCTTCACCCTTCTCAGAATTGAGAAAGATCATTCAAAACTTGTATTGGTAGAAAGAATAAAAATAAAAAATCCGGAGGAAACTCTCTATATTTGTAACGATTAGGTCTTTGCCTTGAATAGTTTTCAATAAATTTCCAGGCGACTCTTCATCCAGTTTTAGTTCTTTGTGGAACTCCTGGAAATTGTCACACTCTTCAATGAATCCACAGATCCACATTGTCGGGATATGCTTCAACAGCTTTCCTGGCACATTCTCTAATATCATGGCATGGTATTGAAGATAATTGACTAAGAAATCTAAATCTTGAATCAAAATTTGAATATGCAGATATGTTGCATGAAAGCTCTGCAACTGGTTTGTCAATGGTAAACAAAAATGGGTTTTATTCTGATATCTTCCTTGCAATCAAAACTTGTGTCATTGTTTTCATTGACTTTATCACACTGCAGTCTTCTCCTATTGACTCTTTTTCTTTCATGGTTTTTTTCCCTTCACATTCAGGGTAGTCGAATCTATGTTGGAGCCCTTTCACTCTACTTCTTAGTGAATTACACATCAGGATTATGTCATGTAGTAATACTTTGAAGACTCTTGCTCACTTTGTCAAACAGTCCCAGAATCTCTGTCCAGAATTTGGTTAGTATTTCGGTCTTTAACTTAGAAAGTTAGCATACAAACCTTCAGCCTCAGCTTGTCTTTCCGGTGCTTTGCATGGGCTATTTGCAATTCTTGTTGAAACTGAAAGAAAAGTATGGTAGAGTGCTGTCAGTTTTCTGCATGCATTATGTCTTGCAGACCACCATGTTGTTGACACAGACTTTGGCAGCATTTTGATTACATCATTTGTTGTTTTAATTTCACCTGATGTAAGTATTAATGATTTTTTTTAAATTTCATATGATGTAAGCATTAATTATTTGTTTTAATTTCACCTTGGAGAATTTCCCATCTTCCCGTCAACTCATTAAAGAGTGAGCATACCACCCAGTCACTGTTTTCGAGAGATTTGATTAAAATGGTAAAATTTAAAAATTCAATTACTCTAACCAAGCTCCCATCATCAATTGCCCTGTTTGCCCCTTTGTTAAGACAGCCCTAGCCAAAATGAATAAATGTTAAACCTCTTAAACATAATATTGATGCCATGGAACTAACAAGACAACTAGTTTTTATTAATTATTATGACACTCATTCAACCAAGCTTAACATAACCTTTCATTACTAGGAAACGTTTCCAATCCAGCTTAACCCAACCTTTAATGTGTTAATAAATTAAATTTATATATAAAATAAGTTAATTATTCAATGCAATAATTAAATGTGACCTGTTTCGGTGGCCGCATGGTGTAAGGCGCGACGCTCGCAATAGACTGCCAAGCTTGAAGAAATTGTCGCTCAATCCTGGTTGGGTGTAGTGAGAATGGTTTTGCCTAAATGCTGTCTCTCTATCCATGCAAATGCAAATACACTTCCTATAAATTCAACCCTCTTAATCCTTAGCCCATTAACGTAATGAGTACATAAGCGAATAATCCAAATGGGTAGTAAGATGTGGGGCTAAAAAAAGTTGGTGGTACACAACATAGAATGACATATCCATTTTAGTCTGCAGGATCACAAGTGTAGTACAAAGCATCAGAGGAACATTATCCATCCAGTGCACCGGTTCATGGGTATAGTACAAAGCATCACAGTAAAATTACAAGGCATCATCAATATTTAAATTTCAGAAGTGATTTGGAAGATGTGTTTTCGAGTTTTCTTAAGATTAAGTAGGACTATTTATTATTGTGTTTATAAGAAACTGAATAAAATATCTAAACATTGTGCCATAAATGAAAAAGAGCCTAAAATAGGATGGATAAAGAGTAATATTGCCAAAAAACTACCACTTCAGGTTATTAATCAAATAATCACATTAGATACATAAAATCATCTGAAGCATATTAGGGCCTATATATAAGATTATTTGGGTCTTGACTTAGACAATATCTCCACTCATCTACTTTACCTTATATCATTCGGCCATATTCCTCACACTTATATGATACATTTTATATTATAATTGATTTTAAAATGTTTTGAAATACAACCCAACCCAACCTAACCTTGCTTGTCTTAGACACTTAAAGTGCGGCAGAAGGGAGTGCAAGTAATTTTACAGTTTTTATAGCATTGCATTTTTTTGGCCAAAATAAATCAAATATTTCTCCAGTAGCAACATAGAGTTTAGTTTTCTGCACATACTAAAATCAACAGATCTTGAATATATGTAAAGGTGTCCTGGAATTTTGTCAAAACTTTTTCTCTTTATTTAAAAAGTTTTGACAAAATTCCACGACACCCTTGACATATATTAAAGATCTGTTGATATGAGCATGTGCAGAAAACTAAGCTCTATGTTGCTACTGGATAAATATTTGATTTATTTTGGCCAAAAAATGTCATTTCTATAAAATCTGTAAAAACACTTCCACTCCCTTCTGCTGCACCTTAAGGGGAATGGACCATTGTAAAAAAATGGTAATTTTCTCAAATGGCCTAGATTTTAGAAATATGTTAGATGTAGGTTTATACTCCTCCCCAATACAGTTTTCCAACCTGATACAAGCCCACGCGAGGGAGCAGACCAATCATTTGAGTATAGGAAATCGAAGGGAGAGGTCTATGCCACTTTATCTTCCATCATATTTTCATGATCCTGCGTATGGCTATTGGTAGACGAAGGGAAAGGAGGGGGAACAGTTCTTTTACTTATCTTTTGTCTCCTTTTATGATAGTTTCTCGGATGCACCGAGCTGAGCATAATACACCATGGCTTCCGCAATCAAATATTAGAATACCCCAAAACTTACCGTTTCTTGGGAACTATTTTGCCTATCACCGTAATTTTTTCGGAATTATTTACAAAAGCCTTATAAGCCATTATGATCTTGTTAACATTCCCATATTCTAACAGGTTTGTTTTGAAAAATAAAACTATAATACAATTTTGATTGTAGACATATTTTCACTCTGTTAAAAAGTTTTTTCCTAATTGACATAGATGGGTACTGTAAGTGTATGAAATAATCATCATGAACTTAATTTTATTTTGAAATAAGATTTATTCCTCTAACACCAATAGTTTTCACAATAGGATGTGTTTAGTTACAAGATATTTGCTCTGCTAGGTTTTCGATACACTGGTGGTTGTCAGAAAGATGGTCACTAAGCATAATTTTATTTATATTTGATGATTTACTATTACTAGCTTTGTAATCTATTGTTCATGAATATATTTGCGAACACAGCTGGGTTCAATTATCTGTCTATTATTACAACATTCTTAAACATCATATACAATTGTGAACATTGTTGTGTTTTTCTACTTTGTTCATTAAATATTTGAAAAATCTTCTTTAGTTTTTCAAGGATAATTAGATTAAATTTCTCAAATAAATCTGTTCTTAATTAGTATTTTGCGTATAACCTGAACGGGTAGTAAGACGCGGTGCTAAATATTATTATTATTAATTAGTATTTGAAATATTTTAAATGTAGCGTAGAAGTCTATTATGTCAACAACAAAGTATTTAAGCCACCTTAATACCCTCCTATCTGTTAATGTCAAATACATTAAATCACTTTTGATTGCACCCTCTATTTGTTATCTTATTTTTCTTGTAAAATGGTGAATTGATATACAAAATGTTAAATATTTATTCTTATTCATTTGCGGGAGAATATCCTGAGCAAAAATCAGTCACTAATAATTTATTGAAACACTAACACATTTTCTTATGTAACAAACTCGATAAAAAAAGCTAACATTTTGTAATGAATTATAAGTAATTTTCACTTACTGTATTCCACATCTTTTAGTAGCTTATTATTATTATAGTTTTTTTAATAGCATCACTGATTTTATAGATTTTAAGAATATCTTTTAAGCTCACCATATCCATAGCTATTTTTAAAAATTTAGATTACAGATGCTTTGTATACTAAATTGTTACTTCTTGGATAATTATACATTTTTAAATTATAGCTAACATAATTACAATCTTTTATCCCAATCTTTAATATAAATTTTTTGCTCCCTCTTCTTTCCTGAATTTTAATATTTTATTGTAAATTAATTTCATTTTGTCGTAATTGTACATGTTGTATATGAACACTTTTCTAGGATCGGCTGGATGTGGTCACTGTCCCTAGCAATTGCACAATTATTTGCCGATGGTACTCTCTTGGTACAAAAGAGGGTCAGTTTTAGGCCTAATTGGAGCCACTTTAAGTATATTGCTGGATGGGGACCACAAATTATTTTCCTCTTTTTACCATAGATATTTTTTCAAAGATAAAAATAAACTTGATCTTACTTCTTCAGATTGTGATTTACATAACATGTAAACTGTAAATTTATCCTGTGATCATTAATTCTGATGTATCTGAGTCTAGAACTCATAAGATAGCTGGACAACACTTCAAAGGGGGTTATCAATTGTTGCACCCTCTCTGAGTCCTAATATTACCCGACCATAAAAGGTAAATATAGGGAGAGGGTAAACTTGACAAACAAGATAAATGGAAAACATAATAATATGTAAATTCAACAAAAGGAGCAGTTTTATTCATTTAAATGACAATAGCGCAGATGACAATAAATGGTCTCATTATATCATAATGAGTTCTGTTGGAAATTATACTCGAAGTAAACAACTTTACATAATTCAAGTTGCGCAAGTATTTTAACAAAAGGAAACATGAAATCCATCACAATATTGATAGACCAGTCTATATGAGACAATACTACAGCGTATTTATTTATATACGATACAAAAATTATTAGGGCCTAATGGGCACCTTGATATGGTTCCAAAGGTTTCGTAATTCACAGAAAACAATATAAATATAAAGAAATTTAAATGTTGACGACTACACTACAGTGTTTACAAAACGTGAGGGTTTGACTACCAGACCTAAGCCAAACTCCCACGGGACTATCCGATCTGACTGAGAACATGGGACACACAGCTCCCAAAATAAATAAACAAAACTTACGTTACAAAAGATTAAAGTTATCCTAATTCAAATTCCAATAAATAGTTACATCACGTTACGTTAATTCAAACCATAATTTCAAATATGAAAAGTTACTTCAATAAAAACGGAAATACTCTACAATTCCAAACAATTAAATATTAACATGTCAACTTCTAATTAGCACGTAACTGAGGATATTTACGAGAATAAATACAAAAGTACAAGTCCAGCGCCCGAGC
>CABFOW010000794.1:101632-156272 GCA_902141385.1 Timema californicum | reverse complement strand
GATGCCTGCAAAAAGTCACGTAGACCTTTGTTGATGTTGTTGATAGTTGTTCTCGCTCCATTGGAAATCAGCAATATTTCCAATCACCCGATGTTTTGAAGGAGGTTCTTCTTCCCTCCGTCAGAGGTCAGCTACGTAAGTATCCTCTAGCAGGCGTTGTAAGTTCATCCCTCATTACTTGCCAGTCCATTTTGAGTGTCGGGACGAGTGTTGTTGATACACCGGACCTCTCTTGCCCCAGTTGCCGGTCTTGGATTCCCGTGCGTCGTTCAGCCTAGCAGGATTCTATTGAAAGCAGATTCATATCGTAAGTACTTGAACAGATTATTTATTACATTGATTTGGGTTGAGTCGTGAAACATATTGTCCAGCATTGTTATATTATGTCTTATTAGCCTACAAGAACCACAACAGCGAACAATACTATTGTAGGGATCCTAAATTTAATAGAATATATTGGAGCGGGTAGTATGATTTGATGCGACACATCCATTTACGTCAGTATGGGGCGATGTCCAATTGTAACATTATATGACGTAATGTTACACAATGTGCCCATCAACAAATGATACATTTCAAAAACTTATATTTATCATTTTATTAGTCACACACAATATTATCAGTACAGACTTTTATTGTTTCCAATCATAAATAAATATATTAATAAGACGCATTGATAAAAATACAAATAAATATGGTCAATGGAATAACAAAAGATTATATTTAGCTCTGCTAACTATGCGTCACTTTGTATTGTAATGTTAGCTTTTAATTCACAAAGCATTAGAATGGCTATTATATGGTGCCAATAGTGACACAAATTATTAAAACATCGTTATTTGACTTTGTCACCAACTTACGCGTCCTTCCGCTAGAAAGATGCGAATAAGAAGCTCACAAGTTTGTGAGGGTTTGTCTTTCATATTTAATAATTTCATTCCTAATTTAATTTATTGTTCATCATTTTTATTCTTTGCCCTTACCAAGAATAAACTTGTATTTCCAATTTTGTTTTTTTCGAGTGTAGCATGTCAGTTATATAATATGATCACAATCAGATCATCTAACACTTTCTACTTGGACCTAGTTAGGTCAGTAACTGATTGCTGTCACGATTGCACCCTTTTTATGTAGCAACCTGTGTGAGCACTACTAGATTGAAGTAGTGGCCCGTGGGGATAATGCTTTGTCCTGGCCCCTTCAGGCGTCATATGTATCTTAGTGTTCAAAGATAGTGTGTACTAGCTATTGTATGCACTAGTAATGGGTAAATGTATAAATTTACTATTGATTGTTCTGGCAGTACTCATTAGGAAATGACCGACCATAGTGAAATACTGTGTAGATGCCTGATTGTTAGCCATCTATTATATGTAAAATTGAAGCTCCTCTTTAGGATATTATTCTTAGGTTTTTCGTAACTCTCCATGAGGGTTAGTACAAGCTAGTTAGCTTAAATAATATTCTTCTTAGTAAATCTAAAAATATAGGATTTGATGCTATGTTTCTATTTTCAATTGTCACTATCATTCATGATTAGACCTCTCAGGTGTTAGTCTCGTACTAGCCTGGCTAGATTGTCTTTATGTATATTGCCTAAAACTTAATCCCTTTTTACTGTTGCCAAGTTGTGGCAGACGCTCCTTCATTCAAGTAAGAGTGAATATGCATATTTATAGAGTTGTTAAACTAAATTAAATGTTCTATCTAATTTCTGTCGGTTCCTTATTTACAAAGTGTTAAAATCTATTTGTCCAACCATATGTTTTCTACCTTGATAACTGAATACAGTTATCACATTAATTAATCAAATAAATTAAAAGCTTTTAACTCATATGTAATTCTATCTCTTATAACTTATGTAATAGTCTCTTTTTCTACGTGATAGGAGAAGTGATGATTCACGGGAGTCTAGCACACGTCATTGAGCTAGATGTAAAAGTAGGTTTGTATTCACGACTTTGCAACGTTTCAAAATCGTAAGTTGCACTACAACAATATATTAATGCTATAAATAAAAGTCTGCATTAGAATAGTTAATATGCTAACAAGATTATTTGAAATTTACTTGCAAAGACAAACATTTTAGAAAGAAAAGAGGAGGTCCTCAGAAATCACAGGGAATCAATTGTTTTTTATATTTGGTGTTTCTTAATATAGATTTTCCTTATTTTATTGATAAGTTATTGTATTATGTTTTACAGTATTCGATATAAATATACCTCTCATGTTTGATTCAGTTTTATTTCATCTTCAGCGTGTCACTTTGCTTATATTTAGTTGTTTTCCTTCTTGCTTGCGCATCTTTGAATCTCTTCTTGGCATTACTCTTGTATCCCTAGGATCTGAAATCTTGGAGAGGATACATTCAAAGTAAAATATTTGGTTTCGGAAGCATTTCTTGAAAACAAAATTCTAAATTCCTCTCCACCATGGGCACCCACAGAAATTTTTCCAAGGGAGGAAAAATATATTCCTTCACACACACACACATACACACACACACACACACACACACACACACACATGCACGCGCACACACCTGAGAAAACTTCTAATGTTTACTGTCATTATAATTTCACTGTAAAGATATTAAAAACACAGCAGCACTTGATATCCTTTGTTTTCTCTGTTCTCAGATGAGAAGCTTATGATGAAATGTTGACAATTGTTTAAAATTCAATGACAGGTTTTATTAGGAAATACATCTAGTGGATGTGGTGATAATATATAATGATCTTAAATGTTGTAAGAAAAAAGTTGTGAGAAAAACTAGGGGATTTAAAAAAATGTTAACAAAGTTTTCCTGTCAAAGAAAACATAATTCCAGGGAGGGGGGCAAGCGCCCCCCCCCCNCCCCCCTGGCCACCATGATTTCCACACTGATAAATTTTGTATCATAATCACAATGTAAAATCAGAATAAATAAAGATCTACTTGTAATATTTATCTGTCCTTGAATTTGGTAAAAATAAGGATAAATTCTATCCAATGCTAACTCTACATTATCGTTTAAGTACACACCTAATATTTTAATTTCGATTAAATCTTGTATAGTGGTGACTGATGGGTTGTCTCTTTTTAGTTGATTGAGTGAGGGCAAACATTTGACTTCAATTAAAGTATCATCACCAACTAAGCTGTTTGGGCTAGCTCCAAGATAGTAATGATCAGGATCAACAAAAATACCACAAGAAGCAACATATATATGAAACTTCTCTTCATAGCGTTTGAACGCAACCAACTCGTTTGTTCTGCCATATCTGATTGCATTCGTGTTAAGTTCTCTTGGATTGATTATGGCTACTACTGTGTTGTGACAAATAGTTTGTGGGAATAAATAGGCCTAATTAAGTGTATTATTATTTATTTAGCACTGTGTCTTATTTGGGTTATACGCCTCAGTACTAATTATGCTAGTGGATTAGGAATTTGGAAGCTTGAATTTAGAGGAAGTGAACCCTCATTTTTGTGGAGGGAGAGTGGGAAACCATTTATGAAAAACCTTCCCCATTTCACTCGACCGAGATTCGAACCTCAATCTCCCCGTCCTCTGCAGTCTAGCGCAACATGAATCTAGTGCGTTAACCAACTACACCATTGAGGCGAGTAATTAAGTGTTGCGTGGTTAATAATTAATTTTTTTTTTTGATAACTAAGTTAATTTTTCTAAAGTGTTTGAAAAATAACTTGTGAAATAATTCAATCTATCCTTACTACCCAATAGTTTATTCTTATTGACTTTGAGACTCAACAACTCTTTTAGTTTTGAACTCTAGTTAGGTTTGTCATTGGTACAGACTAAAACTAAAACTTCTTTTCGCTTCTGCCTTCCAGTTGTGACATTTTCTCGGATCATTCAAGGTCAGAAATCTCACCACAAACCCAGAAGTATGCGCATGCGTAGGAGTTACTTGTAACTACACATTCTTTCCAACTAAACTCTCACCCCTCTACAGTTTCTTGTCACTGGCGAATGAGATAAAATGGAGATAGAAAACCACTCCCAGGTTGGAACAAGGATAACGAGGTGGAGGTTCCACCTAGTTGCTGTGACTGACGCCAGGATCGGCACATCCTGGCTATATTCTGCCGCTCTGCAATACGACCTGAGGACCAGTCTGGGTCGTGTTGAACATGGGGTCAATCAAAATAACACCACTCCCGTATTTTAACTCTAAATATTAAAAATAAAACTTATTAATAAACAACAATCCTTCTTCATTTGGTTAACATATTGACCAAAACAATCAATCAAACCCCTAAAATATATTCCCCCATCAAAACTATATGTATTATTTTATAAAATAAAACTTGAGATTGTAATTAAATATAAAATCAAATCTGTTGGTTATTTGGTAAATTTAATTGTGTCATCATTATACACAATATGTTAACCTATTTTACAGTAAGTTACAATAGAGTATGCTGAATAATTATGGGTGTGTGTGGGTGGGAGGGGGAGGGGGTTATCCTTGTATTAAACCTTGTTCAAATGCATATAACTTCCATAAAAAAATTAAATTTTAAAGTGATTTTCAAATTTTTAAAAATATTTTATAATCAATATTATTAATCAAAATTACAATTTAGAAATAAAAATTTCCATGCCCCATTCCTCTTAAAGGAAAGACTATATTTTATGTGATTAATATTGCCGTTTGAGTGGTTTTTTTCATAAACCTTTTTTACAAAATAAGGTACAGTGATTGTGGTTTATATTTCATAGCATATAAACAGTTATTTTAAACAATTGATCATAAGCCTATAAAATAAAATATTTATATCTGAAATTCTAAGGAATATGCATGAATGATATAGTTAGCAGTGAAGTAGATGAGTTGAGACTGGAGCTATTATTTTCTAATCCAGGACACTAATAGTTTTAATATTGTAATGTTGAGTATTTTATAGTGTTTTATAATAGCACTGTTATTGTTTTTTGTTTTTAATGTTTCTATCTAAAACAAATTGTTCATGCCCTAGACCTTTTATTCCTGGCGTGCCTCTATTTGCGCTAAGAATCCTTGGCGTGCCACTACACCACAAAACCTCAAACCTAACTTGACCTCAGTACCCACAGCACCATTAGAAAAACATATCCAACAATAAATAAAGCCCATTTAAAACATGAGAATATAATACTGTAATATAACTTATATAATTGATTGCTAATTGTATTAGGAGTTTCACTTGTGAATATGAGCAATGCCAGACCTCCACTTTGGTTCGGATTCCACGTTAAACTGTAGGTCCTTCTTTTCATCTCACAATCACCCTACCATTACACATTAGCGTAAGTGCGTATAACCCGAATGGGTAGTAAGACGTGGTGCTAATAATACTAGGAGTTTGGGTTGTATCTGTGTTTCTCAGATAAGACACCAGGGAAAAAAATAATAGCAAAACCCTTTATAAAATATTTAACTTTTAATAAAAAATGGCATGTTTCAAGAATTTTCATTCCAAAAATAATCCACAGCTATTGTACACCGTTCACACACTGTAATTCTGCGACTATGCTCTATTAATGATAGTTAATAAAAACAGCAATAATAAGACAACTAAATAGTTGTAGAAATCAGAACAATTTTTAATAATAAAAAATAAATATTTCAGCTTTCAGTGAAGTTTCTGGATCTCTTTAACGTTATCGAGTTCATTAATATTTGGATTTGTTTTGGAAGAAGCAAGAAGAATCAGGTTTCTTAGATGCTTATCAGTGATAGCTGAACGGTACTTATTTTTGACCAAGTTCATGAGTGAAAATGTTTGCTCAAGGATGTACATAGAACTAAACCTGCAACAATATCTCAAGGCCAGGTCTCTTACTGTAGCATACTGGCACGAGGGAAGGCATTTCCAGAAGTTGGAAAATTATTTCTGTAAATCACAGCGTTCTGAATATCAAGAATTTCAATTTGTACGTCAGAAGGGTAGAGAACCATTTCCTCCATAGGAATTGAAAAAGGGTTTGTGAAAACTTGAACATTTTTTTTTTCATCCTGGAAGTCTGAAAACCTAGTTTCAAAAGAGTTTTTTAAATCGGAAATAGCATGTTTGTATTTATCAAAGCCTGGAAGCCCACTGCATTCAGTGTTGGAAAATATTTTCATTCGAGGAAATTGGGAGAGCTCATTCTGAGAAAGATTATGACCCAGCAGAGTGAGCTTTGCTTTAAAAGGCTGAATGGAACTGAATAGGGTTGGAAACGTGTTATTTTTACCTTGAAAACTCTAATTCAAGTTTTTAAGGTGACCTATAATGTCCGTCCAAAAAGCTAAATCCCATAGCCAGTATTCATTCTTTAAATGCATACACTCATCAGGTAATTCCCCATTTTCTTCCAAAAACTACAGAACATTACTCTATAAATTCCAAAATCTCTCAAGGGACTTTTCCTACGACAACGAATGGACACTACAATGAAGCAGAAGTTCACCATGATGTTTGTCTTCCGATTCTGCTTCAAGGAGTTCACGGAATTCCCTTCTGTTTAGCACCCTAGCTTGGATCTTGTTGATACATCGCATCACTGGATCGAGCACAGAAGAGAGTTTCATGTCTTTGGCACTTGGCTTCTTGATGGATAATCGAGTGGTATTTAAAAACTTTGCACTTCAAATAACCTTCCAACAAAGCTACAAAACCATTTACTTTACCAGTCATGGTCAGGGCTCTATCCGTATAAACAATCTCTAATCTATCCCACTCTAAACTGTTGTTTTCAATAACTAATTTTATTTGTTTCAAAATATCTTATCCTTTACATAAAACTAAATGGCACAAGTCTAGAAGCTCTTCAGTGACATCAAATTGCTCGTTGATACAACACACATAAACATAAAGTTGAGCAGCTCTCGCCCAAGGCGATGGAAAAGTATTTACAAGTATTGAACGCGAAACTCTGTTTGCTAACGTCACCAGACATCTTATCGATCCACTGCATAACAGTATTTCTTGAAATTGCAATGTCATATAACATTTTAATGACATTAAGATCTTCAGTGGTTTTTTCAAAGCCCATTATACTTGGCTTTATTATCTCTTCTTCAAAGTTAGGCCTTTTTTTTAAAGCATTGATGAGGGCAATTTCATAAGAAACTTTGACCATTGTCATCAGCTGATCACTTTTTGTATTAAAAAGCATATGTTGCCCACTCATTGAATGTTTCTTTTTATTCACAAATTCTGTTCTTAATAATGAGTCAATTGGATATTTTATGTTAATAACGAGATGCATTTGTTTGAAGTGCCGATTTAAATTAAACTTTTTGGGAACTGCAACACTAGCCCCACAAATAAGCCACACAGGCTTAGAAAAGTTTCCCTTTGTAGATAAAAACTGTTCTTCCCATTCACTATTGAACTCCCGAAAAGCAATATTGTCCTCGTACTTCCCTTTTGGAATTAGATGGCTTACTTAAGGCCATTACAAAACGATACTAACAGCAAGTGAATCACTATAGAAACAAATATTTTACAGCGGAGGATAACACAGTACACATCAGTCAGTACGGCACCAAAAAACAAACTGAGCAGGAAAATGTGATTTGTGCAGACTGAGGAATGTGTCCTTGACTGCTGATCTAGTCAGGGTGGCACTTGAAAGGGACAGAAGGGGCTTGGGATTGTAGTAGAAAGGCAAGATAAAGCTTGATTAGTGGGAAACAATACAGCAGAGACGGCCAACTTAGTATAGCTAACATTTTAGATACTTATTTACTTGACCCAATTAGGTCATTTATTTGTTTGTCAAATTTGTTATATTTTGTGACTTTAGGCGTGCCACTTAAAATGCTTCTGTGTGCCACAGGTTGGTAACCCCTGCCCTAGACCCTAACTTCTCTGAGGTTAGTCCATTTAAGTCACCTATATTAAATGGGTATGTGCTAGTTCAAGATACAAAATGGAAATGACATGTTTCTCACAACATTTTGCAGTCACTTTTTTCTTGTCACAGCCTAAAACACCAAAAGATACATTTTTATTTTTAATACAGACAAGGAGAATATGGTGACTCTTTTAACAACAATTATAAGATTAAAATTAAAGACGTACTCACCTAAGTCTGGGGAAACTATTCAGCCATATTGTGTAACATTGACTGTAACGCATTGATCTAACAACTCGTGTAAATATCCATCCACATAACCTATCCATTTGTTTGAAAACTAATTCAAATTGTAAGCTAACTTTTTTACAAATTAAATTATTGCCTTATTTTGTTTAAAACGTTTAGAAAATCTTCTAATGAAATTATGCGTTGTAAACATTTTTGTTAATTTTGTATTACTTATTCTTTCAGAGAAAATATAATAATTGCTGCATATCATTAGTGCCAAACTACAATCGTCTTTAAGATGTAGCCGACAGTGATGTATTAAATATGGATGGCCAATGGGACTCGGCGGTACAGCAAGTATGACTGTATTTACCCTACAGGTAAAGAAACAATCAAACACATAATCATGTTTAGGCTTAAGTTACACATCTAAAAATGCCTCAATGAACAAAAAAAACATAGACTCAGAGCCTATTATCTAATATAGTCATAGACATAGCACACATTTATTTATCAGTTGTTTAATCCTCGAAGCATTACTCACAGAAAAGCCTGTCTATGTTTATGTCTAGGCTAACTTAAAGCTATTTTGTCTAATCTTGCATTTGGCAAATTCTTTAATCAAGTTAAATAACCACACTTTGCTCTGTTCATTATTATAAATTTTGGCTTATGATAGAAACAAAGTTGGTATGCCTGTCACACATCCCAATACCGTGATTGCTAAAATGCGAGTAGGAATGATTACTTAACCTCCATACTGTTTGGCTGTGACAAAGAAAGTCAGAGTGATTAAGTTACTTTCATACTGATTGACTGCAATGCTGTGAGTCGGAGTGATTAAATTGCTGGCTCTAGACTGGTTAACTGTGAAATGGTGAGTGCTCCTTATAACCTGTGTTGTGGGGCTGATTTACAACTGTCTAGCCCTCAAGGAAGGGTTTACCAATAAGACGTTAGCCCGAGCACTATTTCCCCTCTGAAAGAATATTTTTTTAGCTATATTCAATTTCTTGCCTACCCCGTAAGGTAATGCCGTCATTAGGTATGTATATATGTGTGAATGTATGTAGAATTGTGTCAAGGACCTGCTTTCACACACAAAAAGTGTCATTTGGTTGATGGGGTGAATTTTGTTGAAGGTCAGTTTTTTTTGGTTATGTTAGTAAATTACCAACTAAACAAACAATTTATTCCTCTGTAAAGCTACCATGTTAGTAGAAAGTGAGAAAATGAGGTTGAAATGCTTATTAGAGGGACCAGATTTCTATAAAATGTGGGGAGGTTACTGATAAATTTGTTATGTTTTAAAAATTTTAATAGTGTTGTGTTCACCTATGAAAGTGAGATAAAGTATTGGCCTTGTCGAGTGTAACAGGTTATCATTATGTTTAAAATGTCATATAAATATATTAAATTGTTAATTTAAATTTAATTAATTTAAGTAAGTTAAAAAAATAACACCTGGACATGGGAATCAAACTCGGGACCTTTGGCTTAGTGCACCAATGTGCCAAGCTATCCAAGTGTGTCCCATGCTTAGGGTCATTCCTCACTCATATTTAAAGGCTAAGTCTGATGAATATGTGGAAATCATCAGCTACATATGAATGACCAATAGTATCGCGAGATAACAGATACCACCACCATCCCTGATTCGAGAGGGCTGCTATGCTGCCAAGTATTCAATAGCTTAGTGGTTGAGCATTGGTGTGCTAAGCCAAAAGTCCCGGGTTAGATTACTGTATCCAGGTGTCATTTGTCAACTGATTAAAATTAATTGAATTGTAGTCTCCTCCATACAGACATTGCTGTAATTACAATGATATGCATCTGTGTGTTAATATTCATTTATATTAACTTGTGTTTAGTTAGATATTTAATCATTGGTGGTGTATTCTTCCTTTGAAAATTGATTTTATCAAGGCTGTGTTCCGAATCATAACTTAGTCTTCATGTACCACATCTTTGTTAGCATTGTACAAATCTTCCATTTCCTTCCTCTTTTTTTTAGCATTGCGTCTTACTACCGGTTTGGGTTTTCCCTCATTGCCAACAAAAATCATCTTTTAGGATTTAAATACAATTTTACTCACTGTAAATCTGCAATGTGAATTAAAGCATCACAACCAAATTTCTTCGTGTGATACAAAGTTGATTTATTTCCTGTGTAAAGCTTGTAAGGAACCATTCCTTTTACTTTAGAATTAGGTATCCTGTTGAGTATGTAAGTAGTGGTGTTAACAGCTTCGACCTATAGATATTTCCGCATATCTTTTGCATACATCATGGGTCGAGCACTTTCACCTATAGTGCATTCTAACCTAGAACTGAAAGAAATTCATTGTTGCTAAACATTACTTTAGTTTCATGGCTCACCTCCTGTTTGTAAAATGGTCTCTGAATTGAGTCATGTGTGCTGTAGCGCTACTGTCCATGATCCAAAGAAATCACCATCATTTTCCTTTAAACTGTAGAGTTTGTATTGAAAGCTTTGAAATTACCTTCATCGTCGTCCTGCGATTTTTGTCCTTTTTGATGACTTTTGGATCTGTAATCATGAGATATGTGACCCCTTCTTTGATAGTTATAGCACTTAACTTTTGATTTCCAGTTGGCTTGATTCCCATGCTTCTCACCACTCCATTTGTTTTGACTGGATTTCTGACCACTAGGTGCATTATTTGAATGCTTATGTTAATCTTCCTTACTCTTCTTCAAGATGTGAAGTGCATTTTCAATTTTTTTTGCACATCAAGAGATTGGCTTCCTCATCCAATAAATGAACTGTGAAATTCATCTTATTGTTTGCCCATTTGCTTCCATTGAGAGCTATGCTTGTTGAAAATTCCTACATTTAAATTGAAAAGGCAAACTGCTAATTAATTTTTTGTTATAGTTGATGTGTCATTGACATTTTCATCACCATTCTTCAGTTGACATGCGAGATTTTCAACTTTAATGTGATGTGCCATAGTGTCATTTTCACTCATTTTATATTTATGAAATCTTTCATGAACCAACATCTTGTTTGTAACATACACAACATTTTCGATCAGGATGATTTGAGAATAAACCATGGTAGATGAAGTTGAACATGACTGTTGCATTGATCTTGTTCCACATAATTTCACTGGACTGTCAACCACGAGTTTCATTTCATGTTCTTTTGCAATTTCAAATAGTCCTTTTGCTCTAAGTACTTAAGTCAATTTGAATTTCCATTGATGACAATTCCAGGGTTCTTATGATCCTTGAAAGACCTGGAATTTAATGTGTCTCTGTTCAAGGCCTCAAAAAGTCCTTTAATTGCTCTGGCCCTTGAAAAGTCCTGGAATTTCCAGGTTTCAATATTTATTTTTGAATTGGTTGTGAAGAATGCCTGTAAAGACCGTGATTTAAGATGCACAGGGGCAGTAAATATCTATTGGATTCCTTTTGATCAAGCATTAGCTGTCGTCTCCTTTTTAATTTACTCTCTGTTGCTCTTCTTGCTTCTTTGATTTCATTTGTTATCGCGTCATCATCTCAGAGATAGTCACGCCTAAGGGATGGGATCTCTATGGCGGTAAGGGGAAACAAGTGTTAATTTCTCTGACAAATGCATTAGCGCTACTGTCGATGAAATACAATTTTGTTTTCTTTAATTACCTTTATTTAAAAATCTTAATTCATGTGCATTTGCCATTTTTTTAAGTTGCTTTAAATTGTCATTTGTAATAATTCTTTTGAGATATTTGAATACCTATCAACCCTTTAAACACTTATAATTACAGTTTTGCACTAAAATGCTCACTAATAGCTATTAGTTCATCAAAGTTAGATTACTATTTTATAGCCCTCTGTTCATTAAATTTAGTGTAAAGTTATTGTTTTCCATCCATTTAAGATTTGGTATGGTTAGTTTTTTTTTTCTAATTGCGTGTTTAGCTTTTGGCAGTACGAGAAATAACGGTTTTAGTCCTTAAAAAGTCCTTGAAATGTCCTTAAATTTATGTATCATGTGTCTATAAGAACCCTGCAATTCAAACCCTCACATTTGTTTACATTTACAATATCAATTCTTTTGATCACTATGAAAAACACAGACCCAATAAAATATACCTATCAAAAAAGCTAATTTCAAATTTTTTTTAAACTGCTTTTCTGCGATCGCTTTCTTTCAGATATGTGACACATACATTTATTCCAAAAAAGAAAATGGATTTATTCTTTGTTTTACTTAACACACAAGCTTTTCTCAGATATGTGACAAATGCTTTTACTACTTTCATATTATTTGTTAAATTTTACACCTGTCTAGTTTATGGTTCGACCAACACAACATGCATGTGCGCTACCAAATGAATTTGTGTATTATGGAAGAAATCCTATGCACTAACTCTGTGGTTCCTAAACTGTGGTTTGCGAACCCTCTGGGGGCTCGCAAAATCTTCCAAGGGTTTTGCCAA
This sequence comes from Timema californicum, assembly GCA_902141385.1. Lineage (NCBI taxonomy): Eukaryota > Metazoa > Arthropoda > Insecta > Phasmatodea > Timematidae > Timema > Timema californicum. The sequence continues at coordinate 143,756 of CABFOW010000794.1, read as the reverse complement.
AATATTTTTGTAATGGCGAATTTTTACAGCACTTTGTGAAGAGATGGGAAGTGCTTATCATCTCACACTGAATTCAGGTGATTATCTAGAGGTAGAACTCTTACAAGATTGCTTGAACCTAAACACAAAGTTTTTATTTTTATTACCAACCATCCCTTTTATAAAGCAAAGTGCATGCAAGATCAACTGTGGCTGCAGGCTTTGGCCTATTTGGGAGAAATTTTCTCAAAAATGAACAGTTTAAACTTAACTCTTCAGGGGTCAAATATCAACTTTTTACTGTGCAAGACCATATTGAGTCGTTCATAAACAAAATTAACTTTTGGGAAACGTGTTTAAATAGCAAACAAACGGAGTTTTTTGATACCCTTCACGACTTCATGGTAGAAAATCAGCTTTCTTTGGACAAAAATGTTAAGAATATGGTTATAAAACACTTGAAGCTTGAAGATACTTGGAAAAACCTCCAGAGAATATTTCCCAGCCATGTCTAATAATAACAATTGGATTCACAATCCCCTGGTAGAGACAGCTGTTTTGAAATCCTTCACATTAAGCGTGAGTGAAAAAGATCAGCCCCTTGAAATTTCCACTGAGTTTGAATTAAAGAAAAGCTATAAATCTTTGTCACTAATTGGTTTATGATTAAGTTTAAAAGAGAAGTTCCCAGTGTTAGAGAGTAAAACTATTACAGCTTTGTTACAATTTTCTTCTATGTATTTGAACGAGAAATATTTTTCTTCATACGCCTATTTAAAAAATAAATACAGGAACAGGCTTATTGCTGAAAGTGACTTGAGACTTTATTTATCATCTGTAGTTCCTGACATTAAAGCTCTGTGCAATCCAAAGTAAGCACATCCTTCTCACTAAGTCACTGTTAAAACTTGAAAACCATTTTGAAACTTAAATCGGCATGGAATTTTGTGATTAAAGGAGGTTATTTCAGTTGTGTCGAAGCAGTAATTTCCAGTAACACTTTAAAAAACATGTGAAATATGATAATATTCTGACAGTAAAGGTAAGAAAATGTTACAACAGTACTTTGCTTATTTAATTTCCGTTTTAATTTTTTAAACAACTTTATAGTTATTTAAACTCCTACTTAAGTGGTTTCAATATTATTTAATTATATTCGATAGGGTATCCCAAAGTATAAAACGTAGCTATAGTAGATTAATTTAAAGGTATAAAACCTTTTGATTACAATAAATAACTAAATTTAATAAAAATTAGGTATAAAATTAAGTGGGTGGCTATGAATAGGGGGTTCGTGCGACTCAGATGTTTGTGAAAGGGATTCGCAAGTCAAGAAAGTTTGAGAACCACTGCACCAACTCGTTTTGGGTCCACAAACTTTTGGATTCAAAACAATTTATATATTATTATGTGGTTATGAACATAATTACAAAATTGAAACCGTTGAAACGAAATACAAGTTTGCTTTGAAAGTCTCTTTCCACTCATGTGCCCTCTGTCTCTCTTATATCAACTATGGTATATCATTTATGAATATTACTTGTGAGGTTTTACATGGAACTCGAACACGCAATTAGGAGGGGAAGGGACAAGAGGAAGGATTACGGTGGGGGTAGATAAGTACTTTTCTTTCTCCCTCTTAGGTATGAGGCAATTTTTGTTACTACCCCAGACACAAACATGTTTGTTCTCCTTACCCTATATATATATATATATTCAGAAACTTTCACGTCACTCATATTATTGCCATCATCACTCGAAATGTTTTTACTAGAGCTGTTGTCTGATGAATTGTCCTCCAAGTTGATAATACTATCAGATCCTTGGCTCTGATTTCAAGTAGGGCCTATTCTTCTTGAATTTTCTTTGTGCGTGTGCACTGCGCTAAGTATTTTCCTTTCGCTATAGAGTTTAATTTTTACTCCACGTGGCTCTTAATGGTGTTAATATTGAATGTAAGGTTCTTTTTAGAAAGATAGTCCTTTACCAGTACCCATATTAATTATCTGGTGTTGAGATGGCGATTGAATGGGGGTAGACATAGGACAGAATGTCTCTACTTTGCTAGCAATCTATCCATTCTATAGGTCTTAAATTGTGGTTTGTGCAGTCTAATAAGTGTTGTTCAGTCAAATAAGTGAATAAATGTCAGGTTTGAGCATAGCATTACTGAATGAAATATTGTGTTTCAACCATTTTATCATTATTACTATTTTACGAGAAGTGTGTTCAATTGAACGTTGTGATAGGGCGTGTTGTCAATAACTAGTATACTGTTAGGTGACAGATTGGGGGTCATTTTATATGTCATAGAATATATATATTTTTTAAATGACAGTAAGCACCACACACCTGCACACTACTCCCCTACATTACTGATACTGTTGGTTTAGTTTGTCCTTGAAGTGGCCTACGCACAATCATAACAGTTCCATATTAAACCTCATCAGAAGTACAAAGCATTCAAATTAAAATGACAACACATAAAACTTTAATAGAACACATTGTAGCATATCCTCAGCTAATGGTCTAATTAGAGAATAGGAAAGGCTAAATATAATGTAAACATTATTTCAATTATAGATATTTGGAAGCAAACAAGATATAAATGAAAGTTCTTTAAATAAGACAAATTCTTACAGAGCAGACCTAGCACCCCAAATGTTTTGTGGTACACACAATTCATACACAAAAAGTTAGATCATTTTTTACTGCAAAAAAACATTATACTTAACTTTTTTAGAAAGTCCTGATAAATGACCTTAAGGGTCCCACATAAACTAGAGTGAAAATAATGTTGACATAGAGCATATTAACAAACCAATCACAGGGATTAAGTTTAAATATTTTCTCTAAGAGAAAGTAAAGAACAGTGGCCTTAAGAGTCCAACATAAATAGAGTTGAAGCATACTTCTTGACTAACAAACATATAAGTGAAGTGAGGAAATAAGCCTGACAGAAACAACAAATAGAAACTTTTCTATATGAGAAAGTTGAAAAAGGTGACCTTAAGGGTCCCAACTCCATTAAATTGATAATCTTAACCTAGCCAACATAAATGACTACATGGTTTGAGTCTACCCCGGATAGCCACCTCAACTACATGCTTGATGATTCAAGAGAAACTAGAAAATTGGCACTCCGATTGCAGCCATAATGAAACATATAATAACCATTACTTGCACCAAATTCACAGGTAAACAAGGGAGTTATTTTAACCTGAAAGATAAAATAATTAGAATAACAATAATAGATGTATTACAACAGAAAAATAAAAGATATGTTTGATTACAATAGATATACAAAAACATAAGTTAGAAGTTCCAAATTAATATTGTCTTGTTGTGACACTAGCAAACAATAGTTCTAGTTGGCAAGATCAACTGCAGTAGGCTTGAAGAGCAATGTTCAGTAACAAAACAGCTGGACTTACGCCAGGCTACAGTCAGGTGATTCTAAAAGAAAAAGTGAAGTAATTACAAACAAAAGTTAACTGGAAATCATATACATATAGTATTATTAACACATTTATAATTTAAGCTAGCTTGCTTGATTAGGACTCAAGAAAAATCCTTAAGAGACATTGTATAATGAATAGCAATAGAAAGGCTAGTTGATTACATTGGTAGATGGCTAACATACAGCTGTCTATACACAATAGTACTATGGCCGGTCCTTTACCTATTGGTACTGCCAGAGCATTCAATAGTACATTTATTTAATGACCCACTCCCTTGAGTGCAACACTAATTTAATTCATACAATACTAATAGTCAGTCAATAGATGCCAAAAACGGGCAGAGAGTAAAAAGGTATTATCCGCGCGGACCCCATATGGAAACAAGCGGAGTTCTGCGCTGTACCCACCCAAGCTAATGCCACACGCGAAGCGTGGCAACAAGAATGATTCAACACATTGAATACATTGACCCAACTAGGTCCTAGAAAAAGGATAGACAATGTGGTTGTAGCCATAAAAACACGTGTGTAGTCTTAAGGACTAAAAAGGGAAATATAGTGCTCGTGGAGAATAGCAACCATTTGTATTAAGTCCTTATTACATCTGGATTTCAAGGCTCCTATATCAAAGCTATATCATATGGATATAGGAAAAACATGGTCTCTTGGGCCAATATAACCAAGTCTGAAGGACTTAAGCAACACTAGAGTTACTGTGACTACATCAACAGAGTTGGAATAATGCAAAATCTAAATCTAGTCACTTTGACTGAAACTAGAAATCGAAATACAAAAGGACTTAATAAACATTTTCTAGTTTTTATACTAGACCAATAAGTCAGATGAACTTATTAATGTCACCTCTATACTTAGGAAATCAGAGAGGAATTTTCTCGGCGGCGCGGCGGTGAGAACCACGCCCAATACTCCATGGCCACCGGTTCCTTTGTAGAGTAAGGTATCAGAGGTTCCTTTTTCGATGATACAAAGTGATATAATGCCCTGAAGTGAATCTGAGACTTACTTATTCTATACCCTTTCTCTGACTAGAATGGAACAAAAAGAAAGGAATAGAAAAAAGCGTTAAAACACAGGTGGTGGGTGATACGGAGGACTGGAGCCTGAGGGGTGAGGTAAAGGGGAGGTTCGAAGACACGCCGCCACATTAGTGACGCTCGAGGGTCGTGGGAGCGAGACTAATTTAGTTGAGTTCTTTTTCATGTCAGGTATGTAGTGAGTGGATGAGTTTGGAAGCACCCTGTCGCCATACTTGTTGAATATTTTGCTAGAAGGCATGTTGGCGGTATCCGATCCCATCCAGTCACTGTAAGTCTTGAAGCATATTATTCCTGAATGTATCAGCTTTAATTATCTTCTTTGGATTCTACTATTATAAGTTTAGTATTTTTTATGCAGATTTGTATTATTAAAATCCTTTGTAGTATTTTCTATTGGAAGCACGTTGATTATATCCGAGTCCATCCAGTCGCGGGCAGTAAGTTTTGAAGGATATTATTATTATTAAATATCTCAAATCTAATTCTCTTCTTTGGATTTTGCCAATATAATTATTATAATTTCGTATTTTTATGTAGCCTAATTGTGTAGGTGTCAACTTTACATGATTGACACGCTACATACTTATCGACAGGATAGTAAAATATTACTTAACCCATAAAGGCTTGTTAGTGCAAAATAACACGTGAACAATGCAACACAAAATTATACCTGAAAAAATTAAACCCACTCACAATGTTTGCTACCTTATACATCATAAAACATGAAATTTAACCTAATACAACACTGCCTCCTCCGGTGAATTAGTTAAACAAGTTATCACTATAGTGTCTTACATATTAACATATATGAATTTAGATTAAAAAAGTATGGGCCAGCTCGACCGCTACTCCTAGCAACCTCTCTTGAGTTGGCCAAATATGACACAAGAACTACTAGAGCTGTCCTTATAGAGATTATGACGACGTTTTCAAAACATGAAGAATATTAGAAAAAGGGCATGTCCGCAGGGTCAAACCTCAGCTTTGTAGAAATAGAAATGTGTTGTAGTAGGGAAAGAACATGATGTAAAGTGGAAGAGGGGAGGAGGGAGAAATGTTTGTTAATTGGCATCTTCAACACTTAATCAGAAATTGTTGCTAGTCGTATGGGTCTTCCATTTCTACCTAACAACCCAGGCCATTGAAAGTATGCACACGCAAGTGCTGGGTCTCAAACATGTGATATTGCACATAGATCATCCTGCTCGATGAGCTTTGTCATCCGTGGGCTAGGATACACTTTAATTGGTGCACACGTGCCCATCTTTGCACAGGTGGTGGATATCTCTAGGCCTGGACTTGCCGGTCAGCGACTCAGGTCACCATGGCAACAGCCTCAGCAGTTACTGCTGGCCCACAGTATAGTATTTACTAAAGAACATTCTTCGTATGCTACAAAATCATTGTAAACTGATTTAAATTATACATTGCCTTAAGGTTTAATCTAAATATATCATATTTTCTCAATGACTTAACAAAGAAAAAATGAATCTAATAGCAACATTTTCATTTGATGGAATTTATTATTGGTATTGATAACAGCCATTCACGGGGCACATGATAAATAAGCTATATTAGCCCGAATCCCAAAGTCTGAAATTTCAGATAATTGAAGATACAATTAAAAAAAATTGAGAACAATAGCTTAGGAAATATATTTTATTGCTAACAAACTAATCTAAAAGTGAATTAAAAAATAGTAATAACAATTAACTAAAACAATTAGAGCAAGGTAAAAATTGTCTATATACTGTACATGTGAAACTATAGTATGTATTTATTACATGCTATACATCTGTTAAATGAATGTAAATATTATCTACACATGGAAATGAGAACTCACTGTCTCCTAAAGACTCCTCTGTATTTTCCCGCATAAACTGAATTTCTGCTACCATCCATGCAACCTTTGGTCCCAATTAGTTCAGATTAATAAGGCTCTAGTTGAAAATGACACCTGGACATGGAAATCGGGTCCGGATTTTGATTCCTTCTCCCAGGTTTAATTTTTAAATCATGTTTAATTTACAACATTTTCAGATTTTTGTTTCTCCTAGTTACCATGTTTTTGAACATAAGACTTTCTATAGCCCATCGTTTAATAGCAAATATATGCTAACAGTTGGTACAAATACACGTCTAAGTAAATAAAATATTGACATTTTATTTTGAGATCTTTGATAATTGCAATTTAAAAAAATGCACTTATATTTGAATATACAGTGAACTCCCTTAATAGCTGACACCTTTTGGGATTAAAAAATGTCCGTTGCTAATAAGTGTTTATTATTTGGAAAAATATATATATTTTTATAAATCATACTGCTTGAACTCAGTTTTATCTATATGAATGAACCTCTATCACTGTGGATATTAACTAGAACATTCCAGCTGCTGCATTGTACAGTATTTTATGCGGGGTAATATGACAAATGTATTGTGCATGGCTTACTGGTCAGATAGCACTATACACAAAATAATACTCAACTAGAATGAAATGTGAACAGTAGACCTTCTGTATTATGGGCCTGTATGTGTGCACAGCCCAGACTGAACTGATGGAACAACCCCTGCTGAAGGCTCGGAAGGGGAGGGAAGTAGGAGCTTGACATACCTTAGTCATTACTATGTAGGCTATTTAAAAACTTTGCCTAGAGGAGGAAAGTAGGACTGCTCACACTATACACGAGTTACTGCATTACTGACATTCATACAGTAAAATACTGTATATGGACTGTTTTCAAGTTTGGTCAGCTGTTTAGAGATTTGTGTGAATATGTGTCTCTAGCAGTCTCCACTTCTGTTACTAAGAAAGTTCGTTATTGGGAAGTTGTTTCACTGTAAGAGTAAATGTTATTTTGCTGAGAAAATTTAAACTGTCCGTTATAGAGAAGAATCTGCTCTTCAGAAGTTTTGACTTCTACAAATTGATGCTCAATTCAGATGATGTGGACACACATTCCACCACATAGCTATCAACCACATGTGCTCACCACATTCTTGCTAGAAATAACTCAAATAGAATTTATGACTGTAAGTTGGGCTGCATCAACACAGTACATCGCACCACACCACCATTATTGTGAGAGACCCTTAAAGGCATAGGCTTCGTTAGCTCTTATTTATTGGGGGAGATGAATTTAGCCAAGTGCGTACTCAGTTTTTTTTGGGTGTAAGGGATGAGGGTTAAAAAGGGGGATGGGAGGAGACTTGCAGTAGCTCGTGACGTCCCTAAATCAAGTCGTAATATTTTTTTGCATTGCATATTTTATAAAGCATTTTAAAGTGTTTTAACACATAATTCAGGTTGTTTCTATTAGAAAATTTAAAACACTCAATTAAGCCGGATGTTTAGACATGACGAGAAACAAAAGATAGTATATAAACTTCTTTTCCTTGGTTATGGCCCTGGAAATAACAAATTTTCCTTTCACATTAAACAAAAAATAATTATTTTTTACTAAATGAATACCACATATGTAATATCTAATAATAACCTATTTAGCTATTGTATTAAATATATGTAAATTACCTTAATCATTAATGCAAGGATCCAAACATGGGTCTTCTTTTTTCATTTTTTTTTATATAAAATACTTCACTGTTTCTTTTATATCGATGCTATCCAACATGTCTCTGTGCACATGACAAACTGCAACTTGATTTAGTAGTTTTTTTGTCATACTTGATCTTAAGTAGGTTTTTAGTTTACGCAATGAGCTACAACTTCTTTCTGCCTCACAAGATGAACTTGGTAACACAAGTAGTAAACGAACTAATGTTTTGACATTTGAAAACAATTTCCTAACTTCAGGTACTATAACACGAAAAATGCAAAGTGTCTCCTCAACACACAAAATCTGATTTTGTCTTAGAAACATTTTAAGCTCTGTGTTGATCTCAGGGTATTTAGTATTTACTGATATCACTATTCACTTCTCTTGTCAACAAAATATTTTCTAATTTAAGTTATGTTTTATTTCTGATTGATTGAACCTATTATCCAAACCACTTAATGCAGTGTCAATTATTTTCTAGTATTCCTGCCTATAATATGCTTCAGCAGATGTTCATACATATGCTTGACCTGGACCAGAATATCGCTTTGATGGCTTATGAGCTCTTGGAACAACAATTGGATGTAGATCATAGCTGTCTACCTTTGCTTTGCAAAATGTAAACAGTTTTGAAAACTGTCCATCACTTCTCAAAGCCACGATGCAATTGAAACAACTTGAACTGATTTTACTAGCCCAGAAACTGTTTTATTTCAAGCTTGCAGTCCTGTATTCAAAATTTCCAGATGAGCTATTATTTATTTACCCAAGAAAAAGACCAGATATGTTGTTCTGCTCTCAAAATTATGTAATAAGCCACCAGTTTGTACATGATTATTTTCACTCAAATCTTTTAGAGTTTTAATATCAACTCATATTTGTCAACTATTTCCTGTATCTGAGACTTTCTGTATATCCAACGAGTTGGACAAAGCAGCTTTATTTTATATTAGTTTCTCACTGGTCCGTTTCCATCGTCTTCTTGTATATGAACAAATTTTGTTTTTGCCCTCAGTGATTGGCTAAACATAACACCAAGTTGATGGGCTCACTGCATTGAATTTTTTACAGTACGTGATGCATCACAAGTGTTTTTCATAATTAAGTTAACACAGTGCATGTGTTCCAGAGTGTACAAAAGGAAATAAAGGTTGTTTTTCTTTTATTAATGATGGCACACCCTTCTTGAAACCACTCATATTTGCTGCACCATCATAGGTTTGTCCACGTAAAAACTCTAATGGTAATTGTAGATGTGTCATTACATCATACAATATAACAGAGATTGTTTAACCAGTTGTACTCTTAGCTTCATACAAACCTAAAAAACTTTCTTGTGCCTTTAGATTTGCATCAATCCAACAAACACAAACACTTTCTTATTCAAATCCAGACACTTCTCTTGTTCTGTCACAAATAAGAGAAAACATATTAGGCGTACTTGTTTTTATTTGATTCCAAACAGTTTTATCTATTTCATTTCCAAAGAGTTGTAAAATTTCATTCTGGATTTCTGGATGAGTCATTTTACCACACTCTTGTTATAGCCACTTCATTAGTTCAGACGAATTTCCAACTCTTAGTTTTAAGAGTTGCATTAGGTCCCCTTCGTCATTTGAATGCCTTCTTAAGGCAAGGCCCTGTCTTGCAAGATAACCCATGGAACTAACCATATTTAGTAAACTATCACATGCAATCTTCTGTTCTGCTGCTTTGACACTGGACAAGGTTTCTTCTTATGGAGATTTTAAGTGTGGGTGACTCAATACAATTTGCATGTGGGCAGAAAATTTTTCATGAAGTTTGAATTTTTCAATAATTTTTTCCCAGTTTCTTAAACCTTTTTCTGCAAATGTAGAATCCATTTCGGGCGCTAAAGATTTATTTGGGCTCACATACGTATATCGGCTGCAATAAAAACAGCATATTCCATCAATATAATTTAATATCTGCAGCCATTTAAAATTATTAAACCAAGAAGTTCGAAATCTATGACAATGACCTTTCAATTGTTGTACCGTAAACCTATTGAGGAGAATCCCTGGTTGGTGAGGAGCACTTGTATTGCTATTGTCAGTGTCAGGAATAAAAGAACGGCTACCTTCATTATTGTATTCACTCTTAATTTTTTCAGAAATGTCTGCACTTTTACTCCCATTGGTGGAACAGCTTGGTTCACAATCCAATGAACACTTTGCTTTGATTAAAAATTTGTCCATTTGAAATTGAAGTGTGCTTCACAACAAAATTAATCTTTTAATATTACTACAGACCTACATTAGACAACACAATAAAATAACATATCACAACAATAATCCCCAAACAATATCTAATATTAATATGAGTAACAGAACCGCATTTGAAAATTATTCAACATTTCCCGAATTTTACAATAGAAAAACTAAATGCCAACCGAGTTTCTGTTCACTAAGGTGTGTGTAGTAGCATTCACAGTTGATAGTCGAAAACAGCAGGGTGTGAGGTTTTTAAAGATGGGATTGATTAAATAAAACTGTTTTGTGACAGTTCTGAAAACAGATTTAGGGAGAAACCTGTTGACTTGGCCACACAGGCTGGCACTAATTGCTGAAAATATTGAGGAAATATAAAGGGTATAGTTCCTCCTAGGAAAATGAAGGGGCCAGAAAGAGAAAGGAACTATTTCCAAGACAAATGTAAACTACAAGTGGTCTTCTCTAATGATTCTCGGAACTTAAAAAGTGAAGTGTCAATCATTATTACTAAGAAGTTGGGCTGCAAAATATATACTATCATATACAAAAATATGTTTAACTAGCATTTTTAACATTGAAATTGACTTCTTTACATCCCCACTGTGAGAACCAGTTTTTCCCATATTCAATACTTTATTAAAAGTTTCCTATTTGAGCAGATTATTAAGGGGGGGGGGGGGTTGTCCCCCCTGCTAATGACACCCATGCTTAAGAGTAGCACGGAACAGTCATCTATTTCTCATACTATTGTTGCATTTGACTCACCACTACTTTACTTTACATCCATTACTGTTTGCAGTCTGTGGCCTGGCTCAATTTTTTATTAACTTAAGACGAGAACAGACGTAACATCCAATCCCTGGCAGTTAATTCATCACTGTGAAAGGGTAAATGCATATTTTCATCAATGATAAATTTTTCGGCCATGCCGTTAATCAAATTCGGGGCACTTAGTTCAGTAAACAGGCATGCTATCGACTGAGCTAAGGTGTCGGATGACACACCACTACTACCAGTTTAAAACATATGTCTTTTTGTATTGTGAGAATTGCTAGCAAAAATAAAAAAATATTTTAAAATGTGTATTCAAAGTGTTTGGAAAGATAATTTTCTATAGTGGGTGTGTAAGATAACTTTTTTAAATAAACAACAGTTAAAAAAAATTGTTTAAGGGTGAAATGCATAAAAAAAATGGCAAACCATTAGCAATGGGTCTGAAAAAATCTGTTTTAAACCTTTCTTATGGCTTTCACTAAGAATATGAATTGACTTTACATGGATGAGGGAAACATCTTAATTAACCAACACTCTGACCAAGGAATTCGAAAGTTTATGGCTGCCATAATGTAAGCTCACCATTCAATCTTATCCCAGACACTCGTGTTCTGCTACCCAACTACCACATGCTAGGTTTAAATAATCGCTGGTCCACGCCATTATCTAATTTATTGTCGAGCTCTAAGGTAAAAATAAAATTTGCTTTCTTTCATTTTGAGTTTTGGGCCTTTATTGTTTTTTAATTTAAGATATTTTATTTTTTAGATGAGGCGACCAAATTTTGATGTAGTAAAGTTTTGTCGCAAGCTTCGTAACTCTAAGCATCCACCATATAAATGCCCAATATTCAAGTGTGGCAAGATTTACAAGTCTCTGTGTGGGCTACAATATCATCTTTTAAAAACTGACCACAATGCTCCAGAGTCAGTCAGCCCTGTGATCACCATGAAGCCAAGTATGTTTTTTAAAATTTATGTGTGCATGTAAGTTTTTTATGTTTGTGTTAAAGCTGGGTAATCAATGTGTACATAACACAGACTATTTTTTATGGGCTGTGAAATTAGAAATGACAAGACTTAAAAAAACATCAAACTGATTAATTTACAGTGTTGAAGTAATCATTGTTCTAACAGAAGAAGTCAAAAACTATATAGGGTATTAAACAACAGGTTAAACTTGTGTTAAAACTAAACAAGATTTTAACAAACTTTGAAAAAAAAAATCTACCTAAAACCAGTCTACCAAGCAGGTGTGTGGTTTGTTTTGGTTAGAGCATCTTATTGGCAGACTAACCTGTGCATCTTACTAATGGTATATCCATACAATCCATGCAAAACTTTGGTTTAAAATTTAACAACCAAAATGTGTGTGTTTGGGAATGGTCTCTCTTAGCTCAGTGGTAAACCAATATTTAATTTTTATTCAACACGGCATCTCACTTACTATTTGTACAGGCTATCTGCATACTAATCACGTCAATGAGCTAGGGAAGAGGAAGGTTGAATTTAGAGGAAGTGTACCCACATTTGTGAAGGGACAGTGAAAAACTATATTTAGAAAAACCACCATCATTACACCCGACCGGAATTCGAACCCTGATTTCATTGTCATTTGCAGTGTAGTCTAACATGAACTTGATGCCTGAGACCATGCGGCCTTCCACCAAAGCAGCTGGGTAAGCCAATAGATGTCAACACTATCACAGGGTATCCCCTCCACAAGGTCTATTAATTACAAAACTTAGTTTGTGCTCATGTTAAATATGAATACAAAATAGGTCAAAACATTATCGTTTTCATTGACTGATTTAAAAAAAAAAAAAATTCTGACTTTCCCCTTACCACTTAACCAGACTAGTCAAGACTAATTCCTTTTCCCATGTGGTATTGTCAAATGTTTAAATTGATTCTTAAAGGTTATAACACCTTGATATTTTGAAATAACCAATTTGATATGCTAATTATTTAAAAAAGTTGGTGGTACACAATTTTATTTGGTGGTATGTATTGTACAATGCAAACCGGGTAAAAAACTAAAGAATAGAGTCCATACTCAACTCGTTTCTCATATTACTGGAAATTTACAGCTTTCTAGGAATTTACATTCCAAGTTCTGACAAGGCTTAGTCAAAAACCGACCCCTCTTAGTTCCAGAGACCTTGCCTTTGCACTAGAACACATGAAGATTCAGGGGGGCAGGGGCAAAATAATTACCGTAAATTAATGTTTGTGCCTCATTTATTTTTATAAACTTAATATTTAAACTGTGTCGGTTACATAAAACATATAAAAGTTTCCTTTCTTTACTAGACTAAGGGGTGTGCGGGATTCTTGCGAGAAAAAATATTTCTTGTTTATGATTCGATTGTTGAGACAGATATGTTGTAATCTCGAGAAAAGTTTGGGAATTGTTCTTCCATTTCTGAAAATTTAAAATATTTGGTAGTTAAACTCATTTTTATGTTTGCTATTATTTTTTTTAAAGGGGAAGGTATATTTATTTGAGTTATTTTGGTTAGTCGATTAATTTTATCTCTCACTTAAAAAAAAAGATATTCTATAGCCAGCAAGAACATGTATTGCTGGTTGCGATCACCAAGTCAAGCATGCATAGTCTAGAGGTACTAATTATATATCATGTTCTAGCTCCTTAAATGCTAGTCATATTTAATATGTTGGGTCAATCTCGCTTACACCTACATGACTACACTATTTTTATCTTCACAATGGTAATGCCTTTTAAAATTACTATGTTCACAAAATGTTAAAAAAAAAAGTATTTTATGCACATGTGTCATGGCTGCATCAAGACTTGCTTCTGTAAAAGAGAGAACTTGAGTCATGCTCTATTTACCTCATAACCCAGCCTTTTGAGTGTCTGAGATATTCCAAAACTGAAGGGTTCCTGACATGATGTTTAGAATCATTCCAATAAATAGCACTTTTGTAATAATTAATTGAACACAATTCAATTATTATATTTGCCCAGTTCATTAGGCTCTTTGTGCTAACCTTGTGTGTAGAGCATACTACAAAACCACAGTCTGAAGGTTGCACTTGCATACGGTCAGTACCAACAACACTAAGTACTAGACCCACAGATGGACATATAAAAATGGCGTCAGTCTTCTATTTTGCTGTTGACGGATACGTCAGATTTCATATTCCATCTTAGTGTACTTAGGTTTTTCCCTAAATTGTTTCCTACTCTTCCGCCATTAAAAATGTAATTACAAGTCATCCACATTTTTTTTAATGGCCCTACACCATTAGTGTACTTATGCGACTATACCACAAAGTTAGTAAGATGCACATGTTAGTCTGGCATCAAGTTACTCTAACCAAAACAAACAACACACCTGCCAAGTAAACTGGCCTGCTCTTGATCTTAGTTAGATTTTTCTTCTTCAAAATTTTCAGAAATATGGTTTGGATTTAACAAGCAAGTTTAACCTGTTGTTTAATTTTCTACATAGTTTTTGACTTCTTCTGTTAGAATGTTGATTACTTCAACACCATTTCAAAAATATGTCAATTAATCAGTTCAATATTTTTTTGTTTTGTCAATTATAATTACGCAGCCCATAAAAAAAAGTCTGTATTATGTACACTTTGTTTACCATGTACAGTATCAAAGTTACCTTGCATTATTCAACTATCGTAGGGCCATAGTTAATAATAAGATAGAGTTATAATGTAATTCCTCAGGGTAAGACTGCTTTCAGGGTAAACAGAGTGCACATTGCCGACTTTTAATTCATTTAAATAAATTTGAAACTTGTTTAATTCGTTTGTAAATACACCCCTTCATTAATTACTATCACTAAAAATTAATCTGGTTCTAACAAGTACAGTAACTATATCATTTTTTTTTCCCCAGTTCGCAAAAAAGAGTGTGGACCGGTGACCATGCAATCTCAGTTATCCACTATGGAGCAGCAGACTCCTGAGGGTCTCACATATTCTCAAACTCAGAAAATGGTGGAATTTAATCTAGACGGAAAGATGGTCCAAGTCAGTATATATGAAGAGCTGGAGGTTGTATCATCAAGCAGACAGTATGAGGACTCTATACACACTGGGAAAAACAGAATGGTTTGTATGACTTTCCGTTTTGTGCAAGTATGGTTTAAGATTTTTTTTTAANGGGGAGGGGTCGAAGGTAAACCAAGTTAAGGTCAGTATTCTTTCAGTTTTTACAACAAAACAACTTTATAGCTTAAATAAATAAACTATTGCTTCAGTAGATATGTTGAGTTTAATTTTCTAAACATACATAGTAAGGTTAACAGTTCTCGGATAATTGTTTAAAGTGAGATAAAAAGTCTTGTTCAAATTTTGTGATACTCATGACAAATATAGAACTGCCGACACTATGCTGTGTAGAAAATTAAACTAAACATATCCAATTGAGCAATATTTGATTCAATTTGTTCAAAAGATTCGACTATAAAAACTGTAAAAATACTTACCTTTACTTTTGTCCCGTCCACCCCACCATGGACCAATTGTTTTCTATCTAGTAAATAAATCATGGCCAAGTGTATTAAGGACATTATTTTTATAAATATTTTTCCACTTTATTTTCCTCACAAATGTGGGTATATTTTCTTTAATTTCTACCTTCCTCATTGTTTCCTCCATTTTCACAATTAAAATATTTACAGCTCAGACCTGTTTAAAGGCGCAGTGAAAAATAAACAAATAACAACACAGCTCACTTCTGTATCTATATCATATCAAACTTTATTATTTACTTGTTTTAATGTGATTATTGCAGAGCGATCAACTTGATTTGGTTGAGTGGTTAGAGTATCATACTTCAAAGATGAGGCCAGATAGTTAAATTATTACGTGCAGTGTATAAAAATTCTAATTAGTAATGGCTATATTTATTCTGGGAAAATATTACTAGCTTATAAAAAATCTCAAATCTGAATTAATAGTTTAGTTTAGTGTCCAAATAACTATTACGATTTTGTTTTTGTCCAAATAACACTAGTGATGGTGCAACATTTGGAGACACTCTTTAAGATAGATATAAGTCATTTGAACTTTAACATTGTGTTAAATATACATTTTAAAACCTAATAAATAGGGCTGGGCCAGGGGTGGATCATTTTCATAGGAGGGTCATAATTATGAAACTTCCTTCCTAACCCTAAATAACTTAAAACTGCAAAATGTAACAAACAAACAAACAAAAAAAAAAATTCAGAGTGGGGCGCATGAGTCAAACAGAGTAAAAATGATCTGAAAACAAATTATTGTTATTCAGTGACTCACAACCCACTTGTTTGTGGAATTTAAAAAAGGACATCTGCCTTCCTCATTAGCTTACAGTAGAAGTGATGCTTTTATTATATTTTTTAAAGTTCATAAATAGGAAAAGACAGGGATATCAAGATTAAATTAGAAGATAAATGTGATGTTACAATTTAATTTTAAGCTGTAGTTATTGTTACAACAAATAATCATCCAAGAAAGTGAGATTTAGATATATTAAAAAAAAATCTTTGTTCAAGAAAAAATCTTAAGTATACCTAAGCTAAGCTATTTAAGTTTTACTTTAAACTTTAATTTAAGTTTATCATGGTAACTATATAAATTATGCATTAAAAGTTTGCTTAATAAATTTGAAGTTATCTGCACACATATATTTGGAGGCTATAAATATCATGAATACACTAAACCAATATTAAGTCCCAAATAAATTAGTTGCCCAGGGGCAAACAACAATAACAAGTACTAATAATCGAAGAATAAAATGCTACTATTTTCAGAGAAACCCATTGTTAACACAAACTCAAGATGCACTCCTAACCTTTTCCATAAACCAAGTTATATGTGCAAGATACCTTCAATATAAAAACTATGTCCCTCAACAAATCTCAAACATAACAAGAACTATTTAAAGTTTTCATAACTTTTGGGAATTTAGTTTGACAAAAGAATATTAATTTAAGAACCTAAGCGGCAAATAATAAGTGTATGTAAAACTTGGCATAATCGCCTAACTCAAATAATTAATATGACTAACAAACAATATTATATAATTAGCAATCATTAAGCTTTAATTTGATTCATTCTAAACAAATTTTGTATAATGGTAAATTTCGTACTGAAGTATATTTCCATATTGGAGTCTTTGATAACTTATTTACCTACAAAGGCTATCAATCATGATAATGAAAATTTAGAAGTAATTTTCCATTTTAGAGTCTTTGGAAAACTATTCTCAAACAAGAAACATGAAAGTGTTGAGAGTATATTTGAACTTTAAAATCTTTGGCAATATATTCTTCTCAAATATAACCAAATAACAAAGTGAAGGTTTAATATGCTAATATTCTATTTCCACATCAAAGTATTTGGCGAAATAATCTCATTACATACAATCACACAAGAAAATGAAAGTTTAAGAGTCTATTTCCATATTAATGTCTTCGGAAAAATAATAATATTAAATATAACCAGTCAGGTAAATGAATGTTTAATTGTCTATTTCTACGCTAAAGTCTTTGGAAAAATATCATATCCTAACAAGTCTTCCAACGAAGCATAACAAAAAAGTTATCTATCCTTTTGTTTAATATGTCCAAAAAGAGTTTTGAAAAATACAAATATAAGTTTAGTAATTATTTTTAGGCCGAAACAGAATTTTCTTACATTCTCTCAACGCCTCATAGCTTGATGCTATCCACATAGTTCAAACCGAACCAGTCCCAAGAGGGCTCTTCACTTGGCTGAACGACACTTTATATGTTATCCCCAGAGGGCGGGAGTTTAGGAATCACATGAATGTAACACACGCACTGGATGTATGAAGGATATTTGAGAAGCCACATAGACGATTCTCAAAGCATCTCCGTCTATCTCCATCTCTATGGAACCTTTTCCCTGGGTCCCTCGATGTTAGCATCGTCTGGTGGCGTGTCTTGGGGACACAGTCGCGAAGCTTAGTTTGCGGCTCAGATTGTAGACATGTGGATGTGTGGGACTGGCGGTGTTGGCCGTGTTGTGTAGTTGGTCCAATAGAGTGACCATGGTGAGTATATAACTTTGCTATGTAGTATATTCCTTTGGACTGAGGAACAATGAAACAATTATAAATAACATAGTTACTTACAATGTTAGATTTCTGTTTAAAGCCATAGTTTATAAACTATCTGGAGTGGCACTCCTTCAACAATTTTTTGAAAATGGCTCACTCTAGAAGCTATGAGTAGTCTTTGCCTTGATTTTTAAAAAAAATAGATTCTTTTATAAACTATAAGCCACAATTTAAAGTGTTCCTCACCTAGACATTTTTAAAATTTGGATGCCCCTCGAAGATATTTGGAGTGATCCTCACCTTAATTTTTTAGGATATCTAGATACCTCTAGAAGATAATCTTTGAAGTGGTCATCAACCAACAAAATTTTTAAAATTAAATTATTTCAGAAACTAGGCTATTTGGAGTATTCCTCACCTGAAAATTCTACAAAAGGACATGCATCTTTAAGCTATTTGGAGTAATTGTCCTCCCCAGGATATTTTTGAAATTTGGATGGCCTTGGAAGCTATTTAGAACTTCCTTCCCAGACTTTTTCTGCCAGTTAGATGCCTCTAGTTTAGTAATTATTTGAAGCAGTCTTCTCCAGTAAATTTTTTACAATAGAAAGCATCTAGAAGTTATTTGGAGTTTGATTTAAGGTCATCTTTCAGCTTCATATTCGATAATATCATAGGATTTGAAATATATCTAGGGGTGAATTTATTCCAGGGAGGGGCAAATTATTTCCTGGGGGGCAGAGCCCCCCTCCCCAAAATTCCGCTGCTCCTGCTGTCCACCCATACTCTAAATTTGGTATTCATGGATGAACTGCTCTCAGGCGATTATTAGTCTTCTTTGATGTGTGGTAGTCTACTGTCTCTATGCAGAACAATGTTCGTTACTCTCTATGCATGACAAATATTCGTACATGAACACCAATATCCTTTCCACACTTGCGTGAGTCATATAAAAAATTGTATAATTTATTTTTGTTTTATTTTCTTTCTAAAATTTGAACTTTCATTTTGTTTTTGTATTAACTTTCTAACTTTCAAACTTTCACAGGGGGGTCAGCTGACCCTTTGACCACCCTCCCCCTGAACCCGCGCCTGGGCTAGGCCAATCAACACTTTTGCCTGCTAAGCTGAGGACAATCATTGGTTTCTGAGCTTGCCGATCACCGATGCCAACGCTTGGTTTATTTTCCTTACAATATTACAAAGCTAGTATACAAAACAACAAACATTCATTTTTTAATATAGGCCCCCTACACAATTTTTTGTTGATTAAATTTTTAGAAAAATATTAATAAATATAACAAAAACACTTAAATATGCTGTAGCAATTATATGAAAAATATGGGAGGGCCACATATAAGGGAGGTTAGTCTTTAGAGCACTTTGATATAAATCTAAAATGCTCAACTGTGAGCATAAATTATTAATGACTTATAATAGTTATTTCAAAACTAGCACAAAGTTATTCATAGGCTAAGATTCTGTTTATTGGTTTTCATCTTGTCCATGAAGACTAAATGATGATGATGATGATGATGATGCACCAACAACAACACCAACAACAACAACGAAAACAATGACGAAGACGACAGCGGCGATGACATTAATAAATAATAATCACAAAATGAATATTTTAAGTAATTAAATATAGTAATCAATTGATATTCATAATATTTATAAAATAAGTAACAAATTTAATAATTATCTTAGTGTGTATAACCTGAATGGGTAGTAAGACACAGTGCTAATAATATTAATTATTATCTGAGCAGTCTATTAGTCATGACCCTTGTTGATTTTATGTCTGATACTGCCACCCCATTTAACCTCTTATTTGTTCAAACTTTCTCCATCTCCAATTTGTTGTACACAAAGTATTGACCTTAAAATCTACCTCTAGTTATATTTCTCTCTCACTCACTCTGTCTTACTTGCAGACAGCCAGGTATGAATCACCACAGGCTGTCCTCTCTTTTCAACTCATGACCAGTAAACAACCCACGCACGCTGCCCCTTTCTCCTTTCCATCCTGACAAGACAATTGCTTCCTGGTCAGTACAAAAGACCCTGTTGTCTACTATCAATATTAAAACTGATGGGTCATCACTGCCTGACTTCTAGCCTAATTCGTTCAAAAATCGGCAAATATTAGGTTCAAAATGCCGCTCATCAACTTAACCGATTGTGCCATAATCGGCCAATGATCGGATTAATAATCAACATCAGCCCAACCCTACTAATAAACTCATTTACATGTTAAATGAATTTAACCATTCAAATAAATTTATTAAAATAAAAATACTCTGAAAAGCTAGCTGAGCCAAACCATTTGTCTTTGTAGTCTGCTATTTTCAAATCTAAGTTTTATTATGCTTTTTCACCAAAAAAAAGCTAGTTGAGTCAAACCATTTGTCTCTATATGCTCATATTTTTAATTGTGAGCTTAATATTTATTTTTTAAACTAAAAAATTATGCACTTAACCCCAAATACTTCAAGACGGCTTAGGCCCTGTGTGTTTTACCAGGTGCCAGCATTATGGGTCAAAGCTTATACCCTTACTAACCTATGTTATTATTTATAGTTAGACTGTGCTGGATACGATTCTTTATTCCATATTATTATAATATTTTAGTAAAATTGTTCTATCAAATAGTAAACTAAGGCATTAAAATATATCTAATAATTTTAATACGGTTTCAATTTTCGCATATATTAAAATATTAAGTACTTGAATCTACTCAACCTTAAACCATCAACCATGTGGAAAATGATCCGCAAAATGACCCCACCTCATAAAATGTTAAGTAAAACCTCACATAACTAAGTTATGCTATTATTTTTTTATTGTGGTAGAGTCAATATATCTTCTATACTGATATTTTAAATTTCTTTACGAGTGTCTTTAATCACAAATCAATATATTCCATGATAAAAAATAATTCCCTCATCGTGGCTCACTACTCGTTTGGGTTATATGTATATTCAATGGATAATGCATAGGTAGTTTACCATTATCCATCCACACAACTGCAGGTACATTCCTTCTAAAATTCCACTTCTCTCATCCCTACCACACTAGTGTAATTAATATGTATGTATATAGCCCAAATGGGTAGTGAGATACAGTGAAAAAACAACAAAAATTTGCTCTTAATAAGGCAAGTTCTAAACAATAACTAACTCTGGCCAACTAGTTAAAGCTTATGGCCACTAGAACAAAATCTTATTCGAGCAGTTTGAAATACTAACACTGAGACGCCTCCATCCAATCTCTAACCTGACACCCAACCTCCTTCAAATCTATTTTCACATTATTTTCCCTACGATGTCTTGGCCTTCCAAGGGATTTTGTATCTTCAGGTTTCCCAAGTAAAATTCTGTGTACATGCCTGCCATAACCCATATGCACTACATGATCACCCCATCTTAGCCTGCACACCTTGATTTTCCTTAATATGTTTGGGGATGAATACAAACCATGGAGTTATTGATTATGTAACACTCTCCATTCTTCTGTTGGTTTATCCCTCTTGGACTCAAATATCCTTCTTGGCACCTATTTTCCTCAAAACCCTTCAATTTATTCGCTTGGTATAGAATAAGAGGCTATGCTTCACATTCTTTTAGAAAATTGGGTAGGATTATAGTTTTATTCATTCTCATGTTAATATTCTGATGTAGAAGGTGAAATGACAACATCTTACAAACCGAGCATTTCCTTCATGAATTTTCTGTTTGACCTCCATTTTCTTAACCGGAATTCTAGAGTATTTTAATGTGTCAACTTCTTCAAAACACATGTTGTTGATTTCTATGAATTCATGCCTTTGGAATACAGAGTTTTCCCATACTGTTATATACTTGGTTTTATCCATATTTACTCATAAACCTATTTCTTTGTTGTGTCTAAAAAAAAAATTGCATTGATTTTAACAATCGCCTCATTGTCACCAAGAAACTCTTTATCATCTGCGAAAGCCAACACTTGATTCACACCACTTAGTTAGATCCCCATATGGAGTCAATATAGACATTTGAAGTAATTTTAAATACTTATAAAAGGGGACCTACCAGGGGTATAGTTATGTATTCACTGTAACTTAAAAGCAGTATTAGTTGATTAATTGATGTAGATCTAATTATCACCAGGAATGCTGACAAGTAATGCTTCCTAATTTTTTGCAAGAATGTTAGTGTTTATATTTGAATAAAACCAAAGCAGTTAACTTTCTGGTAATTTTATTGTTTACCTCTATTCTGTTATTTTTAAACATAATCAACCTTGCGGGCAACACAAGTTTGCCAACGTTTTACTAGTTTCATGACTCCGTCATAATAGAATTGCACATCTTGTTGGAAAGTGTTCCTTAGGGTTTTGAAAGAGATGAAAATTCAATGGAGCCAACCAAGTCTGGACTATATGGTGGGTGATCCAAGACTGAAACCAAGGAGTCGAATCTCCGTAGTCTAACTCGTGCTGGTGTGGGGTCATTTTTTCAATTTTCTCTGCGTTTCACAGTAAATTTAAGAATCGAGGGCTGTGCCTTTAGACACACCACACTGAATGCACCACACTGAGCATGAGTTTACCCACTGATGTTGCATTCTTGAATAATTTTGGTACCTCTGATCCTTTGTGGCAGTGCTCCCTGGACATTATTTTTCTTTTGTGGTGATGTTGTCCAGGAATTTATTGCTTTCACGTCCATGGCACAGCAAAAAAGTTGGCAAATGCCCCCCCTCACCCCGCCTCTGTTTAATTTCGAGAGTGAGCATTCAAGGTACCCATCATATGCAGACCTTTCAATAACCCAGCTCTTCAATCATTGCTTACAATCACTCACGTTAAATTCCAGTTTTTCCGGCCAGTTCTTGTTGAGAAACAAGGTAATTCTGATGAATGATTTCATCCACACAATTCCAGTAAGCTTCATTTCATTGGTAGTGGGCTTTCTGCTCCATTGTTTGTCAATCAGGCTGAAAGTGGCTCCTTCAGGCTCTCCCTCATGAGCATATGTAGCCCATCTTCAAACAGTACTGATGTCTACCCATTCCTATCTCCAAACAACCGTCATGATTGTCAATCATAGGCACATTTTGTTCATTTAATAACTTAAATCGGTGACCTGGTGGTCTAGGGGTAAGGTGTCAGACTTCTGTACTAGCGGCCGGGGTTCAATCCTCGGTCCCGGCACAAATTTATCTGATTACCAAACCCTTCCTTCACCTCTGACAAGACATCTTGTGAATTTGAGGAATGCCAGGCCTCCACCGTGGTTCGGATTCCACGTTAAACTGTAGGTCCTTCATTTCATCTCCCAATCACCCTACCATTACACATTAGCGTAAGTGCGTATAACCCAAACGGGTAGTAAGACGCAGTGCTAATAATAATAATAACTTAATCACTACACATGGTTTCATCTAAATTGCAATACTCACGCTACACTCCTTTTCACTGATGAAATACAACCCTTTCAAGTTTTATGTGAGGCTATTGGGACGAATTAATAAATTGAAGATTTAATAGCCAGTCTAATTAGTTGATGTTATATTTATTATAAATTTACCCATTTTTAATTGCTCTAAGGTTATTATTTATTACATTATATTTTATATAAATTTTAAGGTTCCCCTTGCTATTTTATACATTGTAAAAATCACTTTTAAACTTTCATAAAAGTATGGTGATTGGCACAGTATTTATAACTTAATTTGGTCTTAATTTGCTAAGTACCAAATGAATGTCTTCTATTTTAATAAACGTTTGGTCATCAAGACATAGATTAGTGCAAATGGCCTGTGAAATAAAATATTTAATACATCATGTTCATATAAGTTTTTCTACTTGTTTTCAGCCAATGAGTAAGTCCGCTAAATGATGCCACTAAATTGCAAAACACTTTGTATGTGTATATTGCAAATAGTATAGTATAGCGACTTTTGATAATTTTTATCTCCTGACCAATCCACTGTCTTGTGGTGTGAAGACTGGGAAGAACCCACCAAAAAGTCAAGATGAACCAAGAAAAAGGGGGGATTAGAAGATATTAATTAAATCTCTTTTGGGAGCCCAACATTTATCTAGTTCAAACAAGTTTATACTAATTCCAAGGCAATATGGCATTGAAGGAAAAGTTATAAAAAATTCAGGAAAGCATGAAGAATTTTACAGCATAGTGTGCAATTTAGTAGGGATAGAGATAGAAGAATAATAGGTAGAGGAATGTGTTGGCCGCTTACCCGCATTTCTTGCTCAAAGACATATTGGGACTTTGGGAGTTCCATGCAGTAAAGATTTCAGAACTTCCTGGTCGAAATGCATCATGCTTATTAATACTAATAGGTATTGAAACATAGGATAGTCACTATTTCTCTAGTCATCCACATTGATTGAGAAATTGAGGTAAAATATATTTTAACTACAATGGATAACTTTATCCTTGGAGAAAGGATCTTTTTAAAGGTAGTAGAATTAGCCAATTAAATGCATGTGCAGTCAGGGATATTTATTTCAACAATAATACAAAAGAAAATATATATCAGATAGCACTATGCAGTTAGTGGTCATAGAGAGAGGCAATCTCTGAGAAACTAATAAATTGCTTGTCACTGTCATTCGGGAATGCGGGTGGTTTGGCTATTAACATGATTCTCTCCTATCCTACCTTGTTTAAGGTTGTCACCAGATCAGAAAGGTAATCAAATATTTTTGAAGTTCTGATCTCTCTCTCCTGAACTCATAAGGTTTTCACTAATTGTAAAGTCCATTATCCCCATATGTCTCTGGTCCATTGTAACACATTTATATCTCTAGGAAGTATTTACTTGAATGTCATGACAATTTATTGTATATTAACTTAAAGTAATAGGAGTGGCTATCACAACCATAGAGCTTTTAATTAATTTTAACGTATTTTTGTTTTAATTGATTTTAATTTATTTAAAATCCTTGTATATTTCATTTTGAGATATT
This sequence comes from Timema californicum, assembly GCA_902141385.1. Lineage (NCBI taxonomy): Eukaryota > Metazoa > Arthropoda > Insecta > Phasmatodea > Timematidae > Timema > Timema californicum. The sequence goes on along the minus strand of CABFOW010000794.1, from coordinate 118,660 downwards.
CACATCACTTTAATTTATAAGTGAATTACTTGTATTTTTATAAGTGCCAAATTTTACTTCATTTCTCTGTATTTAAGGAACTCACTCTTCCCATAAACAGCATGCATGAAGATTTTACCCTATAGCACTTGTCAAATATTTGGAAAACTCTGTGCACACACTCACTCACTCACTTACTCACACACACATAGAATTTTAACAAAAAACTTCCAACTGCATACATCAGAACTATTATGACTCTTAGTGGGTAAAGATGCTCAAAAGTTTCTTCATAAATAAGTTACACTCTTCATATGTGAAGATTTGTATATTTCTTATACTAACTTAATAGATATTACCAGTAGTATATGTATATTTATATTTGTTTATTATATAAATTGATGTTTAAAATGTGTAGGATGGAGCTGACCAAACTCCTAGTGGGTCTGAGGATGTGAAATTGCCTTTGCCTGAGCCCTGTTTCAGGATCTTGGAGTCTTATAATATCAGGGATGCACCTCCACTACCAAACTCTTATATTAGGTAAGAAATAAAATATAAATTATTTTAGAATTTGTCATTATATTTCCTGTTTATTCTGATTGCCTAGGCTTTATTCTAAATTTGCTAACTAATAACTTACAAACAAGCAAATTAACTAATGGCGCTATGCTTTAAAAAAATTATAGAGCCGTTTAACCGTAGGCAACAATTGCTTGCCGACCATCACTCTGTTGAATTGGTAGATAATGGCCGGCAACGTGCCAGCAACTTAAATCGCTCAGAAAAATTCGTACTAACCCAAAAAGAGTACACGAAAAAATTTGTCAGCTATGATGGATTAGGAAGACTAGGTTATTTTTATGTGGCTCCTCATGGGAAAGAAAAGGCAAAAGAAAATCACATGACGAGTAAGGATATTTTGTAATAAACGTATGTTAGTGATTGGTTGGAAAATGGTATATTATTTAACACCTGCACAAGACTTGACTAATAAAAATAGCCCTTAATCGAGCCATACCAACCAAGTGGGCGCTGTATTTTCCAATAATTAATTCTAAACCAAATCTGCTACTTTTTTATTCAAGTAGCTCCTTATTTGTCCTTACTAGGCTATGCTGAACCCGTTCCAGACCCACTGCTTAACAGAAAATATGTTAGCGGCAGGGATCGAACCACAGATGAAAAGAAACAAACAATAGATAACCAGATAACCAAATAGGAAAATAAAGCCTTTCATATCATGAACAAAATTCAACAGGTGGCTTACCCTTTTTGGTGGCCACATGGTCTAACACACTACTCTCATAGTAGACTAGACTGCTGATGATATATTATAAAGCTATAACTAGATTTTTTTTTTGAAAAGTGGACAGTTAAAATATGGTTAACCATATAAAATGTTGTGAAATTAGGTGTGAGTTAAACTATACTAAAATTTTAATTTGTTTCAATTACTATATACATAAATATTATTATTATTATTATTATTATTATTATTATTATTATTATTAGCACCGCGTCTTACTACCCGTTCGGGTTATACGCACTTACGCTAATGTGTAAATGGTAGGGTGATTGTGAGATGAAATGGAGGACCTACAGTTTAACGTAGAATCCGAACCACGGTGGAGACCTGGCATTCCTCACATTTACAAGATGTCTTGTCAGAGGTGAAGGAAGGGTTTGGTAATCAGATAAATTTGTGCCGGGACCGAGGATTGAACCCCGGCCGCTAGTACAGAAGTCTGACACCTTACCCCTAGACCACCAGGTCATCCTATACATAAATAATTGTTTATGTTATATATATATATATGATTGAGTTTATGGTACAAGATGAGAGAGTTGGAAGTTTAGTAAAGAATACTACTAGGGTTGTGCAAGTATCTGATTGTGGAACAGATCACTTCCTAGCGATTTCACTGGTTTAATTAGGTAGGAATTGTTTGGGGGATCATTGCAAGATTATTGTGCAAGTAAAAGTGAAAGTGGAAAAATTGCAGGATAAAAGTGTGAGAGTGCAATATGAAAGATTGCTGGGGGAAAAAAATTAACTTTACAAGAGCATGAATGGAATGTCGAAATAAATGCTAATGATATAGAAAGTGCTTGGAACAGAATAAAAGAGCCCATATTGGAGTGTGCGAAAGATGTGTGTGGATCTGCAGTTGTGAGAAAGTTAAAAAAAGAGGGATGATGAAATGAACAGTTTAAAGAATCTGTGAGAGAAAAGAAAGAAGCATACAAATGAATGATTGCTGTGAAGAGTGAAACAGAATGTAGGAGGTTGTGGGACATATACAAAGAGAAATTGATGCGTGCAAAGAAAGTAGTAAAGGAAAGTAAGGAACAAAGGAGAAAATATGCAGAATGATTTTAAAGAAAATAAGCTGTTATGGAAGTGGGTAAAGAGATTGAAACAACGATTGATAGGAAAGACCTATGGCTTTCATAATGAATGTGATGAGAATATTTGGGATAAAAACATTATAAGAGAGTGACGGAGGGAATATTTTGACCAATTGTATGGAGAAAACATAGAGAAAGTAGCAGAATATTGGGAAAATGTTATAAGTGAAATAATTAACTATGCTGAGTTGTTAAAAGCTATAAAAGAGTTCAATAATGGCAAGACTGGCTGTAGATTGGATCAAAAGTGAAATGCTTAAGTGTGGGGGCATGGTACTACTTGAGAGGTTGTGTGAGTTGTTCAATGTGTGTGCTGGGATTTTGAATGCTCCTAATGGCTGGAAGAATGCTGTAATTGTTTTGTTGTACAAAATTAAAGACAGTAAGAGTGAATGTAATAATTATAGGACAATTATTTTGTTGAGTATTCTAGGCATGTTTGTTGGAGAGCCTTAATTGAGAGGGTGCGTGAAAAATATGTGAACATATTTTGGGTGTGCAATGTGGTTTCATGCAAGGTAGAGGTTGCATGGGCCAGATATTTTATTTATTATTGAGTGGTTTTAATTAAACATTAGCTTAAGAACATATTTAACTAGGTGTCAGTATTGTATTTATGAGTCTTTAAATACCAATAATATGTTCTTCTTGTTTGGCACCTTAGCTCAGTCGGTTGCGCGTCTACCTACTAAGCTAATGATCCCGAGTTCTGTTCCCAGCATGACTGAAAATGTATCGTTGATGAAAATATGGGTTTACCTTTTCACATTGAGAAAGTAACAGCCAGGGACTGGATGTTGTGCCTCCCAAGTCTTAAGTTAAATTATAAGGCATATGAAGCTACAACAGACCTGGCCAGTTGGTAGTGGAAAATATATTAATGGAATTTAAAAAAAAAAACTGACCCAGGCAATAGTCTGTAAACAGTAATGGATGTAAAAAGTTGGGTTTTTCCTATTTTATATTGTCCCTAAATGGTCATGGAGCTACATGATCCTGTGTTTAAAATGTTTAAGTTCAGATTTGGTTGTAAATATGCATTTAGTTAGTTATTCTTTTTTATATTGTGCTTACAATAGGATTGCTTTAAATTATCTATTGTTTGAATTTCCACTATAATCTCAGGCCTTCCTCTCTCTTGGAGGTCAATTTCCCCCCTGCTATTTTTAGGACCAGCTTTTGAGTTTCTTTGGCATTTGAATCAGTCAAAGTGTGGCTCCCCAGGAAGCAAGATGAGTGTTTAAAAAGGGTCTCAATTTATTTTTGATGTTTGCTTACTTATTGTTTTTCTTCTATTATCTTTTATTAATGATGATGGTATTGTTTGGAAAGTTTTAAGTTTTGTATGACACAGCTGCCACTTATCTGGAAAACCTGTAGAACCTGGAAAACACAGGGAATTTTTCGAGTTTGTAAAAAACTGGGAAAGTATAAAAAAATTTGCAAAATTTAGTAAAAATACCAGAATATTTTTCAATTTTGGACATTTAACCGAAAGCTTAAAATAGTGGCCTGTTTTAAACTAGTGAGTTTAATAAAAAAAAGTGAAATTTTATTACTCTTTTTTACTATGTAAGCTGCCTGGAAAAATGGGAGCACCTTCTGTAAAACCTGTAAAACCCAGGGACTTCGCTAATAAGAAAATAGTGGCAACCCTTTTTGAGCAATTTTAAAGGTGTAAAATTGAGCCTCAATATAAGCTCTGCTGATTTATTTATCTGTTAATTTTTTTTATCACATTCACTCAAAATATCAACATTTATTTATTTTATATATTGTTAAACAAATTATAGTTTCCTATTTAATTACATTATCTATTCTATCATAGAAAAATTATTGTGTAACAATGATTTTATGATAATTAAAATTTATAATAATAAATAAACAAAAATAAATTAATAAGTGCAAATTTAATTAAGAAAGCTCACCTATGGAAAGGGGGAAAATGTGTAAAGAATCCAATGCACTAAGGTGTTATCATCTTCTTCTGTGCGTCTGTCTTCTATACTGGAAGTAATCACACACACACACATTTAAATACAAATAGAGTGATATTTCAGAATTGTTGCCTTTATCAAACAAAAAGAGGAAATACACTTTACACATACATTAAAACACCTCCATTTGAATTAAAAAAGAAACGGATATAAACAATGTGGTAAACTGCAGTTGAAGTAAAAATAAATTTCTCACCTCTCTGGCTGTGGTTATTCACTATAAATATGTACGTTAATTATTAATGTACAGGATATTTTGATTATAATAGGCTTCACATCACTTTTATCATACCTTCTCATACTTTATATTCAGCTAAAATTCAAACGAAGACTCCGAAGAGTTGTATCAACAGTTGGGGAGCATTTATCAAACACCTTTGGCTTTTTTATTTGGTCATATTTATGTATACAGTTAATACTCAGCTATCTGGCATAAATAGGGATTGTGACGTGTTGGATAAAAAAATGCCATTAGATAGGGAGCTGCGTTTTATATAAAAATGTTGATTTTCAATATAAAAATAACAATAAGATATGTAATAATTATTGCAACTAATAAATACCATAATTGTAACAACTTTAAGTACTCACTAAATTAACCAGCTGAAGTTAACCACAATGGTTTATTTTAAATACATTAGGGCTGTAAAACTGTTTCTTTAAATTAAATTTAGTTGTATTTTACAACTATATTTGTCTGTACATATTTTAAAATTATACCTTTTACAGCTCATACAACACTGTAAGTAGGGTTTATAATGTTTACTGCCCCATAGATGTGTTTTATAGTTAGAATTGGCATAATAAAGGGCTAAATAAATAAAAACTAGCTTTTCCTTATATTTTATTTACCATGATCTCAGTAATTTTAAACATATTAAATTTACTTAGACAAAATCCCACATTTCATAGATATCATTGAAAAACCGTGTAACCATTTCAACGTTAATCAAATTCTATTTGACTAAACTATACATATTCTTTGAAATATTATCTTTCAAATAGGTTCATAGAGCGTTCAATTGAAGAGCTAGATGCTGAAATAGAATATGACATGGACGAAGAGGACAGTGCTTGGCTCAAGTTAATAAATGAAAGACGTGAGGCGATTGGTTTGACTGATGTATCTGTCGATGTATTTGAACTTCTTATGGATCGCCTAGAAAAAGAGTCATACTTTCAGGTAGGCTTTTACAATTTTGGGGTTCTGTCATTGTTTAGAGGTTGTTTATTTGAATATTTTAGTTATTATTGATTGGTTTTATAACCTATCAACCAAAATGATTAAAATAACAGAAATTGATATTTGCTATATTTTAAAATAAATAGTTGTTGCCTGATAGCTTCAATTAAAAGATTTTACATCAATACAAAGCTAAGTTCCAAAAGGATCTTATGTTTTCTTTGTGGATAAAATAATAAATATACTTTAACTTCCAATATATTAAATCAATATGTTTAGAAAATTGACTCAAATATTAAAACTCTTATTTTTTATTATTAAATTTAAACATATTGTAATATATTTAAGTAAAATTCAGATATTATAAAAATAAAGAGTTTTATTGTTGCATCATCTTTCAAGAAACAATGGGTGTTAACATTTACACAAGTAGAACATATTAGTCTGGCTTTTCTTAAAGCTAATTTTCAAATTTTCATGATATTTGCCTCTATATGGTTCGTATTAAATATATTGAACTGAATATGGTCCATCCTCAACAAGTTAATTTATTATTTATTTGAATATTTAAGTTATTATATTAACTTATTTGTAAATTGAATATGTAACTCAAATTATTAGATACATTTTGAAATTGAGCCAATTATTGTTCAACTTTATTTATAATTTTATTTTTGATTCGATTATACACGTTTATTGGTTTTTGTTTTAATTTATTTGATTTGTTTTATATTCGTTCATTATTTGAAATGGTAGTAATATTTTTATAGACACTTTATTTGATTACTTTTCAAAAAATGTTTCATCTCCAAACTCATATATGCTCAACATAAACAATTGTAAACATTACAAATGATACCAAAAAATCTTTTAACTTTAAGGTTTTCAATATAAGGGGGTAAATTTGATTTTACTACTTTTTGTTTGGTAAAAACTAATTATATGGACCATCCTCATAACCTAGACAATTTCTCCCAGAAGTTTTAGGTATAGCATTATTAATAAATTACATTTAATTTTTACATGATCATTTCATGTCATATCCGATAGTGCTAAGGTGTTAGTGTTAACTGCTTACTCTCCCAGTTTCATATATCTTCACTACACATAGCTAGAATATTAGCAGCTGCTTTCATTAATTCCTTGGTGTGCTTACCTTTAATGGAATTCAACACATTAACAAAAACTTATTTTATCCAGAACGCTTTCCTCCCATTTTTATAAACAAACTACCTTAGTGTCCACTTATATTACAAGATAATGATAACTTACCTGACATAGTTAGAATTGACACTCAGTTCTTTTAAAAAAATTTAAAATCTAAGATATTATTTGCCCATAAAAGGGAATGGGTTGGAATGAAATGAACTGAAGAATCAAATCATCTGCTATCATACCCAAGATTCTTAATACTTCCTGTGACTTTACTAATCCTATTAATATCATCACATCATTTCATCCATTAAATAAATATATCCTTTATTTATAATTACTTAAATAGTATTTTTTGGTTTAGGGTTTGGATAAGAAATATATTGTAATTTATCTGTCTTTGGGAGCTATAAATATGTTCAAATAAAATCAACTTGACTGATGGCGCTTAAGTTCATTATTTTATGACTTTCAGTAGTTTTTTGAAGAATATTTTTACTTTATTTTTACCTCTTTTGACAAACATTACGGGTACTTAATCAAGTTTAAATACCAGATACATAAAGTGTTTTTAAAATGGGTTCAAATAAGCGTCTTAAACCACCTATCAGAGTGTAGCATGCAGAATTATTGCAAATATAATTGATTTTTTTGAGAGTGAAAAACTATCGGGATAAGCAACTGGTTGAAAGAGTCACAAAACGTGCAGTAAGAGCTACAGGAAAATCAGGGCATACTATTTGTAAAATTCGAAAGGAAAGAAGTTTGGCAAGTGGGGCACAAACAAAAATTTCAATTCCAGGAAAAAAGCACAAACCCAGCAGCAAAGAAAATTTTCTGAATGATTTTGACTTTGTGTGTCATTCAACAACTTAAACAGAGGTTCTACATTGTTAAAAAGTATGTACCAACTTTAAATAACTTACTAGCTGTAGTAAAAGAAATCAATTTCAGTGGGAACAAAGAAACATTGAGGAGAGCATTGAAAAAAAATGATGTTTAAGTTTAAAAAAGAGAAAAAAGTAATTTTAATGGAGAAAAACGAAATAGCTGTATGGAGGGCCAGATGTTTAAAAAGAATGAGAGAAAATGGTAAATTAGGGGACCAAAAAACGTTCTGTGGTATATATTGATGAAGCCTGGATTCATCCCTAGTACACTGTGAGCAAATGTTGGCCAGACCCAGAAACTACATGAGTATTGAAAAATGATGGTGCAGGAAAGAGTTGGATTACTGTCCATGCTGGTTAAGAGCAGGGATTTGTTTCAAATGCATTTCTTATTTTCAAATCAAAAAGAAAAATGGTGACTATCACAATGAGATGAATTTTGTAAAATCTTCTAAGTGGGTGAAAGAAAAACTTACCCCAAACCTTGTTCAAAATAGCCTAATTATAATAGACAATGCACCATATCAAACTGTTAAAATAAACAAGCCACCAACAATGGGATCACAAAAGGCTGAACTGAAGCTTTGGTTGGACACAAACAATATTGCATATGAGGAACAGATGACAAAAAGTAAGCTCTTGGAGCTAGTCTGCTGCCGACGTAGGTTTCCCAAATTTTACATAGATAATTTATTCGAACAACATGGGCACAGTGTTATTAGGTTACCTCCATGCCAGTGTAACCTTAACACTATAGAATTGATTTTAAACAGTGAAATCACGAGTCATGGCCAAAAATGTTGCTCAAAGTACTTTAGAAATAAGACATTTAACAGAAGAAGCAATCAATAATATCACTGAGAATAATTGGAAACAAGCTAAATGACACGTTAAGAAAGAAAAAGCCGATTACCGGAAAAATGATGGTCTGACAGAAGAAGAAGTAGAACAAATTTTTATTTCTTCTGGAGATGAAAGTAACCTTGACAACAGTAGTATTCCAAGTAGCTACTTAATAACCCCGACGGAGAAATATCAGGTGTCCAGGAGTTAATTAAGTATTCAAGGTAAGTTAGAACTAATGATATATTAACCTTGTGTAGCAGAAGTCTCATATTAGCCAAGTACCACCACTTTTGTCCCATTTGCCATTTGGTACTGACTACTAGAGCGCTATGGGTATCTTCTGTCACCCCTTTGCCTTTCATACTCTAGAGCGATTGCAGCGCTTGACCATAAGCTGCAATGTTTTGTGTGTTGAATAATAAGTTAAATAACCAAGAAGATCATAAGAGACTTGCAGTAGAAGTATATAACCTAATTGAAGCATCTGAATGAGAAAGAGGTGGGAAAGGAGAAGGAAGTCAAAAAATGAGAAACGATCAAGATTGCTATAATGGAACAGCAGAGACGACGCTGGGAGTTAGGTAAATCAGGAAAAAAAAAAAAAGCAAATGGCTGAACGAATTATGCGAAGAATCAGTGAGTAAGATTAAGAAGGCAAGAGAGGAATGTCTACAGGACTCAGGAAAATTAGTTAATAAAAATACTATCTACATAGTAAGAAGAGGAAAAGAAAGGATATTAAGAGCAGAAAAACGAGTCCATATGAGGAAGATAATGAAGCAAGTTGAAGAGAATCATGAGCGAGGAAATAGTAGAAATATGTTTAAAAGGGTTAGGGGAATAAAATTTGGGACGACAAAGCCATGATGTACATCATTGAAAAACATGGGAATTGAATAACTAAGAGAGAAAGATCCTAGAACGCTGGAAATAGCTGCTAAATTGTAGTGACCCAAAATACATTATAGAGTGGAACGGAGAAAGAGAAGAGGAAGAGAAAGGAAAACCAGTGGAAATGACAGAGGTAGATGTCAGAAGCACTATTAACCGACTTAAGAATTTGAAAGCACCTGAGGAAGATCAAATTAGAGCTGAAATGATAAAGGAAGGGCATGAAAGACCACACAAAGAAATATATGAGCTGATCAAGGCCATCTGGAAATAATAGAAGATACCAGAAGAATTGAAAACTGCCAGAATAACAAAATGGGATGCAACTACCTCAGGGGTATTTCATTGTTGAATGTGACAGAAAATACTGTCACTGGTGATTTTAAACAAACTGAAGCCACTAGCAGAGGAAATTATTGGAGAATACAAAGCTAAATTCAGAGCAGACAAAATCACAATTGTTAGGATTTTCTTAGTGAGACAAATATGAGAAAAGTGCTGGGAATATAATAAAGATATTGAAACAACCTTTGTAGATTTTTCCAAAGCATATAATAGCATTCGTAAAGAAAGTATGTACAAGATCTTGGGAGAAATGAGGATACCACCCAAACTACGAAGGATGAGTAAAGTGTGTACAGGGTAAACGAAGGTGAAAATAAAAGAAAAGGAAGTGATCTCAAATGAATTTAAAATAAAAATTGAAATAAGGCAGGTAGATGCAATATTGCTGATACTTTTCAACCTCGTATTAGAGAAGGTCATGCAAGAAATAGAAAAGAAAGAATGGAATAGAATGGATTAGGGATGAATGGCAATTGTAAATAGCTTGCCTCTGCAGACGGCATTGTGATCATGGCAGAAATGGCACAGGAACTGAAGAAGAATTCAAGGAAGGTTGGTCTGCACATCAACGAAGGTAAGACATAGGTTATGACCCTTTCAAAAAGAACAAGGGATGAAGGAACAGTGAAAATAGGAGAAATGAATTAATTAAGGAAAGTGAAACATTTAAAATTCTGGGAACATGGTTTAATGATGAAAACGACATAAAGAAAGAGTTTCACAAATAAATAATTGCAGTTTTGTGGAGTTATTATTGTCTCAAGGGCTTGTTCAAAACAAGGAGCATTTCCACAAGAACCAAGATGAGAGCATACATAGCTAATGCACATCCGATAGTACTATATGTATCAGAAACATGCAGCACAACAAAGATATAAAAGAGAAACTTAGAACATTTGAATTGAAGATTATGAGAAAAATATGGAATTTAGTAAGAAAAGAAGAGGTGTACAGAAGAAGGAAAAATAGAGAAATATATAAGATGATGAAATAGCCAGATGTAATGCAAAAGATGCGATTAAATAGAATTAGACAGGCAGGCCATGCAGCCAGGATGAGATTAGAAAGAAGCCTGAAGGTAGTACTCAAAGGCATTCCCTAAACCCTCTAATTGGGGAATTGGATATATATATATTAGTAGTCAATAAAAGGAGATAAACATATCAACAAACATTCCAAGAATATACAATAATCAACAATGCAATAGTGTTATAGCTTATTTTAGGTTCTTTAACTTTTATTACTTGCAGCCCCCTAAATATCCCAAAATATGTTCGTGTCCCACTAGTTTTTACTAATAAAATAATCATTAAGATTTATTCTAAAACAGTGGATTTATTTACTGATTATAACAAACAATTGAAAAAACAGCCATTAACTTACCTACCTAAATGTATTTAATAGAACCTCTACTGTTGAACATTTCCACTAATTTGTCTATTCTTGTTTCAATTGGATTACCTAATGATATTTGCACGCAGGAGTCGATTTTGCTGCTTCGATTTAATATTTACCATTGTGGAAAATCTTATTTCACAAAATGAGTAGAAAAAAAAAGGACAGCAAATTTTGAATGACGATGGTCAACAGATAAGAATATTCACTCCAGATACGTATCCAAAATTGGGCCAAACTTTTCTTCTTGAAAACGGAGACCAGACTTAAATGGCCAACCTAGATTTTTTATCATTTAAAAAAAATTTCAAGTTCCGTCTTTAATTCTAATAAACAATCAATAATTTTCCCTCACAACAACCATCTAATTTCTGTGTAAAGTACATTGTAGCAATGTATGGCCAGCACCAACTTCTTCACAAAGAGCAGAAAATGGTCTAGAATTAAGAACATTTGCTTTTATAAAATTTATAACTTTAAAAGAAACCATCAACACATCATTTAATTCTAGACTCATTTCTTTTGAAGCTAAAATTTGAATTTAAAATAAGTGACTTCAGTAGTAAGAAAATACTTTTTTTACTATTTTTACTTTTTTGCGAAATTATGTGTGCCCTTGTATCATCTTTATGGTAAGCTTTTGTTTTGACTAGATATTTCAAAAGATGTCTTGCTTAGTATTAGTTTCGTCGAAACTAATACTAAGCAAGACATCTTTTGAAATATCTAGTCAAAACAAAAGCTTACCATAAAGATGATACAAGGGCACACATAATTTCGCAAAAAAGTAAAAATAGTAAAAAAAGTATTTTCTTACTACTGAAGTCACTTATTTTAAATTCAAATTTTAGCTTCAAAAGAAATGAGTCTAGAATTAAATGATGTGTTGATGGTTTCTTTTAAAGTTATAAATTTTATAAAAGCAAATGTTCTTAATTCTAGACCATTTTCTGCTCTTTGTGAAGAAGTTGGTGCTGGCCATACATTGCTACAATGTACTTTACACAGAAATTAGATGGTTGTTGTGAGGGAAAATTATTGATTGTTTATTAGAATTAAAGACGGAACTTGAAATTTTTTTTAAATGATAAAAAATCTAGGTTGGCCATTTAAGTCTGGTCTCCGTTTTCAAGAAGAAAAGTTTGGCCCAATTTTGGATACGTATCTGGAGTGAATATTCTTATCTGTTGACCATCGTCATTCAAAATTTGCTGTCCTTTTTTTTTCTACTCATTTTGTGAAATAAGATTTTCCACAATGGTAAATATTAAATCGAAGCAGCAAAATCGACTCCTGCGTGCAAATATCATTAGGTAATCCAATTGAAACAAGAATAGACAAATTAGTGGAAATGTTCAACAGTAGAGGTTCTATTAAATACATTTAGGTAGGTAAGTTAATGGCTGTTTTTTCAATTGTTTGTTATAATCAGTAAATAAATCCACTGTTTTAGAATAAATCTTAATGATTATTTTATTAGTAAAAACTAGTGGGACACGAACATATTTTGGGATATTTAGGGGGCTGCAAGTAATAAAAGTTAAAGAACCTAAAATAAGCTATAACACTATTGCATTGTTGATTATTGTATATTCTTGGAATGTTTGTTGATATGTTTATCTCCTTTTATTGACTACTAACATCCTTGTTTAATTAATCCCTTCATTTTACTTTAATTTGTAGGTGAAGTCCTTCAACAAATACACAAAAGACCCAAATCAGTGTTCCTTACATTTCTAACAATGTTAATTATTGCTAATGAAATTACTACACAAAAGACCCAATCAGTGCTCCTTACATTTCTAACAACGTTAATTATTGCTAATAAAATTACTATAAGCAACCTGAATTACCTGACCTTTAAATTCATTAACACACACACTAATTTTTTTTAGTTCTGAGCACTCCTTTAAACTAGTTATTTTTAAGTACTCGAAATTTGAACACTCTTGTAGCCATAAATAAAACAATTAGTCGACCTTATAATTTTTATGAATCATGTGAGACTCAAATGCAGAGTATGCGTTTGTTAACAAATATTTATAATATCACTTTGAAGACAAGCTTGTTTGAGACTCAATTATACCCCTTGTAAAATGTTCATAAAGCTTAACCCTTTCACTCAACTACACCATCATGAATCAAATCTTTAACACAGTACCATTATAAGATTATACAAAAAGAACACCAACAGCTAAACTATATCAATTATATTCCTTAACATACATCCTAGATATACCCACAGTAACAGTTTGAGATACAAAGAAACATCTAGAAATGGGTGGGAAATGACTGACCAACCAATAGAGAGGATGGCTCCTCATTGAAACTGAACAAAAAGAGGCATTTCAAATAACTATGCATAGACATAATCCCTTTGTAAACACAAGACATAAAATAAATGAATCAACTAAATGAATATTAAATTTAAACCAAGAAGGGACAAAACTTAAACACTATTTTACTTTAAAAAGTAAAAATAATATATTCTTTTCGCTGTATAGTTCATATTTGAATATGTTTGCAGAATTTGTATATATTATACATCTGAAGTATATGAGTTACATGAGATTTCTTAGTTAATTCTTCTATTTAAATGGCTTTTTGAAGATGCAGATCTCAAACAAAACTGAAGAGGCAACTGCTACATTTGTTGATGATGATGCAGTATGCTGTATCTGTATGGATGGCGAGTGTCAGAATTCCAATGTTATCCTGTTCTGTGACATGTGCAATTTGGCTGTACACCAGGTACATATTTAAATACATTTGATTGCAAGTTTATTTCATTGCACAATAAAAGAGATTTCTATAAAATCCAATGTTTTATGTCATGTTGTATGTATCTCTATTATTTATCATAAACCAATAAAATAAAAATCATAATTTTCATCTACATTGAACTCCACATACTTTTCTAAAATTTGTTATAAAAGGGGTATATCCTATATTATATATGCCATAAAAAATTAGTTGATGATAGGAGCTCTTATGTAAAATAATAATTTATGCACATCATTCTATATTAAAGAATAGTATAAAAAATCTCTGTATTTATTATAACTTGTTTTGCTAAAAAGTAACACTAAATAATGTTTTACCACTCAAAAAATATTAAAACATAACTAAAAAATGGAAATTGATTTTTAACATATAAATTTAACAATTCATTTATTTCAGTCAATTGCAAAACTTATTCAAAGCTTTTGGTATAATGTTCTAGGCTCATTCTGTATCATATTATTATATTATTATTATTAGCACCGCGTCTTACTACCCGTTTGGGTTATACGCATCTTACGCTAATGTGTAATGGTAGGGTGATTGTGAGATGAAATGGAGGACCTACAGTTTAACGTGGAATCCGAACCACGGTCATTCTGTATCAAGTGATCCATTTTAAAAACATTTACCCTCTAGTCCTTTTTTCAAATTTGGCTCACTTAATGTACTCCCAGGGATAGTAAAAAATTCAAATTTTCAATTTCTAATCTACAGAAGTTTTTAAGTTACGGTCCTCTGAAATTTAAATAATATTAATAATAATATTTAGCACCGCGTCTTACTACCCGTTCGGATCATACTCTTTAATTACTAATTACTCTAATAGATTAGGAATTGGGAAGGTTGAATTAGAGGAAGTGAACCCGCATTTGCGTGGAAGGAGAGTGGAAAACCATTTAGGAAAAACCACCCCAGTTCACCCGACCGAGATTCGAACCTCGATCTCCCTGTCCTCAGCAGTAGAGCTCAACACGACAAACGCGCTAGCCAACTACGCCACCGAGGCGGGTCTGAAATTTAAAAAAATATATATTAATATTCTTTTGACACACATTACAACATAAATAATTACTCAAGCTAGAAATGAGATAGAAGGCTGAGGAATTAAAACCCTTTGTAGCTTATTCAATAAGCTTTCATGTGATATATGACATCACTAGTTTTGGACAATTTTTAATTTCAAATTCATGTCATAAAATATTTGATCTTAATTTTTTTTTAAAAAAACCTAACTTTTTAATATTCTGAAAACAATCACGCATTAACTTATAAATTTTAGCATTATTTATGGACAATACTATTATACTAGCATACTAAAATAGATTAAAAGAGTTAACTCAGGAAAGGGATGAGCAGTTGGCTGGGGGTTAGGAAGGTAGCTTAGAAAAACAAAATATGTCAACATGATAGTATGACTCCTGTATGACTAAGCAGATTGCCCCATGAATTGTTATTATACATGTCTTTAACAGATCTTTTTCTAGCTGATTTTACAGTCATGGCAGTCTTTGAGTAAAGAGGAGGAGTAGGTTCAGAAGCTAGACATTGGAGATGTAGGTAAAGTCCTCAAGGACAAGGCAAGGTTATGAACCAGCTGTAAACTGATGTGGTTAGTCAGGCAGAGAGTCTAAGAGTTTGATACAAAATACTTCACAAGCCTTGAAAATCTGGTCTCCATGCCATAGAGTTGAACTGTTCTTTATATTTTCAAATATGAGCATACTACATGCTGAGTTCACCTCTAATCAATTAAGCACTTGCCAGCATCAATTTGGCAATTTTATGTAATGAAGGCCTATCAATAAATCTTGTTGAAAAAGCATCATTGAAGAGGGTTAGTTGTGTGCCCTTGTATCATCTTTATGGTAAGCTTTTGTTTTGACTAGATATTTCAAAAGATGTCTTGCTTAGTATTAGTTTCGAGGGTTAGATAAAACAGATTGTTTTTGTCAGGTATCAGCAGGGTATGAAATAGTAATAAGCCCTTTTATACCCCTGGAAAACATATTAAATTGTAAGAATGTTTAATTACTAGCTTTATGTTTAATTATAAATTTACTAAGAACCTTAGTAACTGACGGTTACAAAAAGATAATTAAATCTACTTTCACATATTCATATACCAATTCATGTGATCTACACCTTCCACTTTTGATAGATCATATCAATACCGATAAAATAATGATGTACATTATTTCATTGTTAACTGCAAAACTAATTCGATTTTTTTTTTAATTTCCAGCCCTTCCTATTTTATCATATTTTATGGCAAAGAAAGCCATATAAAAACTTCTACATGTAAAATTTAAACCCCTTTCAAATAGTAGCCATAGCCATCCAGGGCTTCGAATGCTACTCGAATAAATATCTTTCAGAAGCGTCCCCATAACACACACACATTTTCAAAGAATATTTTAAGACCACCCAATATCCCATGTAGCTTCTATCCAAATATATATATATATATATATATTATATAAAACAATTTTTTAACCAATAGACTTAACCAATAGCCACAGAAAAGGATATATCAGAACCTCAGCCTTACGGAAGTTTTGTAGTGCTCCTTGAGCCAGGTTTAGTCCATCAACACTAAGGTTCACTAGTGTCAATTCTCAAGGATAAAAGCACTTCCAAATGAGTAGTTGTTAAAACAACTCACTTTTAACATGTGATAAAGAGACCATTATTATCATAATGGGCAGTCTATGTAAGCTCTTTGTGAGTTAGGATAGGATTATGTGAAGAGGGGTTAAGGGCCGCCACATAACCTAGTTTGTGAAAGCCAACCAATTGACTCTAGAAGAATATTTGAGTCCTCTCTCTAATGAAACTATGTTTAAAATGAGTTATATTTAGTGCCCCTTTATGGCACTTAGCAAGACCTGTGTTGAAGAACTAAAGCTCTCCCAGTGAGCACATCCATTTTTACATAGAGACGGTGGGTCTGGTTTATACCTTGCCTGTGGCTATGGCCCATATTGGATAGTTGATATTTGTCAAATAGTATTTTATAACAATACTAAAATTAACCATTATAAATGCCTGCCACAACAAACTTGGCAATTGTAAGTATAGAGAGTCTACTTTTATTATCATTCAACAAAAGGGTCATCATAGAGGTTCAGAAGTGCAAAAATTCCCCCCCCCCCCC